>JAXRKO010000743.1:0-29391 GCA_037039905.1 Formica aserva | reverse complement strand
TCTATCTCGACGATGACGCTTCTTAATCCTTGCATTATCCTACGTGTCTACGGGTCAGGCAGGCACATCCTTTCAAGCTCTTAACCCCGTGCTCGCGGAAGGGTGGAAGGGAGGGCGGGGTGCATTTCATAAATCCTGGCGCAAAAGATAAGTGGGCCTTGAATGTCTCTCGTACCGCTTCCTTGGCAGCGGTTCATGACTTGCCAGAATCTTCCCAGACATTTCGGTGCGATAAACGGAGCGAGAGCTACGAGAGTTGTCTCAGTTTAAAATAAAAATCTTAATTAGCATCGAATTTTTTTTTCTTTTTTTTGTACGTGTGAAACGATACTCGATATAATCTGTCTTACGTTACTTTAAAGTGATACGATTAAATCTACGATTTTTTATAAAAAAAATAACGAGGAATAATATAATTTCTTTTTCGATAAAATACTTTTGAAACAATTACTTCCGCTTTGTTGAAATTTTACAGTACAGTAAGTCGCGAACTCTCGCTGACGTTATCAATTTCTTGTGCTCCGTTGAAAAAAAAGAAAATGGAACGAGTACTTATTCAGGCTTTTGAAGCAGAGAAAAAGAAGCATGTCGTAAAAGAGTGTAGCAAGTGTGGCTAAATAGACCAGACTCGTAGCCTTTCGTGATAAATGTAAGGTGACACGTGACCGATAGAGCGGAAGAGTGACGCTCGACAATAGGGGCCGATGTCTATAAGAAGAATCGGGTTTAAGTCCACCAGTCAGTGAAATACCCAGTTTGCAGTTACCTGAACGATATGAAGCCATAAACGCGATAAAGAGCCGGATGTGCTCCGACCATACGTTCGGCGGACCGTCGACGTAATCATAGGCATCGATCCGGTTTCTGGAGTACCGTAAAGTTGGCCCTGATGCTTCGGCACTCGCCACCCTTGAGGCGTAAACGTTCAGTTTGCAATTTACGAAACATTTGTCGTTATCTTGTTGCACGCTTTGCATACAAACGATCGTACCCGCATTGCCCGCCGGATGATTGGCCGATCGATTGTTTGTTTTGGAAATTTCACCACCATTCAAACCAATGGAATTTACGAGGCTCTTTTAGAGTTTGTGTGCAGGTTTCTGCTTCGTAAAATATATGTTTCGGAAAACATCAATTTTTTAAAATTTAGATGTGTTTAAAGTGTTCATATTCTACGCGTATTATTTAAAAATATACTAAGTAATTAATACGCTTTTAAGTAATGTATACCGGTAATATTTAATAACAGTTTTATTAATGTTTGCGGCTTAACGGTAGCTTACTAAGTCTCCCGTAATAGCTGCTAATTGTGGCTAATCCTTTGTAAACTCAATGCTTACTAATTTATTATAATTATCTCAATCTTGATAGATGCAGAATTTATCAAGAGTTTATCCAGTAAAATGAATAAGATTTCGAGAATTTCCTAAATGAGCGCAAGCATTAAATAAATGCTTAGATATTGGGAAAAATTTATTTATATCCATTTTAAGAAAGTTGTTTAAGCATAAAATTTTAATTCGGCATCATAATTTGCAACATTCTTTATTTTTTTGAACGTTTTGTATATGTTCTTTGGCATCTTCTAGACCGCGAAAAAAGATAATATACATATATTTTTTATGTTCTCATAAAATAAAAATATTCAATATTTAAAAAAAAGAAATTCAATGAAGGAAAACGCGATTAATGCAGAAAACTTTGAAAACATTTAACATAGACGATGTATAAGAAGCAACATAAATAAGAAAGATGAAGTTACACACAAAAGTTACAATCACGCTAAAGCTTTATTCCAAAAGTAATGGTTACATCATTTTGCTTGTTGTTAAACAAATTCCTGAAATCTGACGGTTACAACGACACGATGCAGTATTCGTGCAACTTTAATTCCTTACATAACTTTGCTCGTGCAATGATAGATGCGAGGTACAGTTGGTGCAACACGAGAATTATACATAGCTCTAATTATGTTATATGTGGCGTGTAATAGCGTGGCCACGCGCGATTCCAAACATCTCGCTTCGCTAAAATTCAACAACGCCGATGCATACGTAATAGAATGAACCGCGGAATTCTCGCCACGCGATCGTATAAATCCGTTTGTTAAAGTTTTCTCCGCGTCCATCGCGCCACCCACTTTTATTTCAATATTAAAACTCGCGGAATTATTTATCGTGCTTTTTTCTATACGCTTTTAAAATAACTTTGGCGTAGCAGCTTTCGCAATTCATCTACGTATTTAATCCTTGACATGTCCAGATTCAGCAAAACACTGCTTGTATTTAGTTTTTAATTCATTCTCTTTACGCATATCACCGAGGAATTGTTAAGACTCTCTATTATAGTAGTATCGTTGCCAAACATTTTTATGTACGTTAAAATATATTACGAAATGTAGAATATATGTTATATTACATAATAATGTATATATACATATATGTATATAAAAGTTTTAATATCTTTCGAATTTTATGTATAAAGTAAAATCAAAGAGATACGCTAGATGGATCACATAGCATAATGCATTAACGTTATTATTTCGACAGTCTCACTCCGTCTGTGTTATCGGACTAAGCATATATGTCACAATGCCTTGCGGTTTCACCGGTGAAATCAACCAAGTGCAAGTTCGCTAATCTCATTGTAAGCCGGAAAATCGCCTCGAGGCCCACAAACCTCGAAGGATTAACACGCACGGAGCAAGGAAATCCCGACAGCTCTGACGGGTTTCACAGTTCACGTTAACGAAAAATTGTGCGATCCGGGATTTGGAGTTGGATACTAGGAATAGGAGTTCTGTTATAGATATAGATAATGATGCACACAGATGACTAAAATAATATAATTATCGTATTGATCGCATATATGAACCATAAAATAGTTTGTAAATCATAAATATCGATACTTTTATAATTCAGCGACATTATGAAAGCTGGAATCTCGAAAACGTTAATATTCATTAAACATTCAAATTCAGTGTAATATTATAAAAAATATCAAAGTGGCTTACAAAAATTGTATAATAATTTACGCATATGCAAAAAAATTGGATTTTGTACGAAAATTTAAGTAGATTTATTTATTTATCCGATATGATATGATTTTTACGTTTGTTTTAAGAGAGTTCTATATTATATTTTTAAAATAATATTATTTTATACACAAAATGTTTAAATTTTTTGTAGTTTGTATTTTTTGTATTGTTTGTATTTTGAGCTTATTATTGTTATTATCTTTAATTCTTTTTTACACGTGTTCAGATCTCTCTCTCTCTTTCCCTCTCGTAATAAAATAAAATGAAAGCAGTTTACACTTTCACGAATATGAAGCGAATTTATTTTTCAGTTTTTCGATTTTTTATATAATGGGTTGGGAATATATTACATTAGCCAGATAATCCTGAATTATTATTTTTATATCGAAATGTCGCTAAATTATCTTAATGTTAATTGGAATACATATCTAAGATATGTCGTAGCGTGCATTTTGTGACCGATTGAGAAATAATACTATTTTTGTATATTGAAGTTCTCTCAAACTAACAAATCATTCTAGCTATTTATGTATACGAGGATAGTATGGTACGGTCGGTGTCGCAAGCATCTCTGCGGCTTGGTCATCCTTGATGCGGTATGGGGTCGACGGCAATATCCGCTCAACGTTGTTAAGTTGGGTCGGAGACTGCCCCGATTGCAGTCATTAAAGTGCAGGGCGGCGAAGCGGTTTACGGCACGCTTTACTAAATCAAATTTAAACTCACGATAAAGTATAGGACACGCGTTAATAACAAGTCGACGCCAAATTTCGCGTGTTCCACATTTTCAATTTTTCCGTTATTGGTAATCGATCTATGATCAATTAATAAGAAACGACATTCCGAACTTTCAATTTCTCAATCGAAAGAGGCATTTTAATATAATTGTTCTCGTCTAACGCAATTTCGATCTTACATTTATTTCATAATGTCATTGTGAGTAAATTGCAATTTGGATATTTATGATTGTCCAAAACGATGGTATTCGAACAAAAGTTGCGTAAAACATAAATAGATTTACGAGTAGAGAGAACAGTAGAAGCACTTACGACTTTCAACGAATAACAAATTACCTGTAGACAAGAATTGTCTATGGCGGGATTTAAAGGCGCCCTGCTCATTTGCAGTATACACGATCGCCCAATTAAGCTGCTTCTTTACTTGGTCGGACTGCCGCTTTGGAACAATATAAATCGTACCGCGTTAAAAGAGGTCTCAGTGTTCGCGAGGCGAATGGAAAAAGTTTATCGGTCGGCCGGATAGAGCTATCTTGAGGCAGATGGTATGGGAAGAAATCCACCATTAGTCTTCCCGACGTTTTCATCGCGAGCGACCAATCGCTTTCCCTTCCGGGAGACGCCTCGACTCCTTCAAAAAGGTCGATTCGCGTACGATGATTATTATCGTGCCATTATTATCGCCGTCGTTATCGTCGTGATAATCTTTTCTCACCTTTCTCAGCGAGATAATGATTGTCTCGCAAGCCTTTTTGTTAGCGCGACGAAAATCGAATGTTTACTCGGACGTAAACTCTCGCCGAGGAAACTTTCGTAAGTAGGTAGCTTTCCTGAGAAATTACCTGCATCAGTCAGTCGTAATCACTATACTGGCATATGATACGCCGGAAATGTAAACGCGTCTACCAACTTATCGCCAGCAGCAATATTTCCCGTGATACAATAGCCTGCTGTTGTTCGACGATATGTTTCGCAACACTATAAAGTTTTATATTTTTAAAGATTCGCGATGAGAGGTTTTTCGCAGAAAGAATTTACGGTTGGCACTGATTTTACGCGTCTAAAACTCGCAAGAGATACTGGAGATAAAAATTCCGCATCTTTTTGTTCGTCGTACAATATTCGTGTATGTTAAAAGGATTCGTTAAAAAGGATGGGGTAAATTATTTGATATCGGTGGGAAAGAATGTTTGCCGCGTAACACGTTGATCGTGTACTCGATATACGTTTCATGCGTTTTGATATTTTTCCATCATGGCCACGTTCCAAGTTCGCATTTACCGTTTCACCATGTAGATGGTGAAGGAGGATAAAAAAATTGGAGAGCGAATCTCTAAGAATACAAGCAGAATCGCGATAAAGGCAAAACGAGGCGAACGGGAAGAGACGCGAGGAAAAATGGATCGGAGATAAAATAAGAACGCGGAATGAAAAAAATGAGAGCGGAGAGGAGGAGAGACGGCCGGAGGGAAAGATGAGAGGGCAGGACACGAATGATATTATGCATAATGCATGCACGTGTATGCCGTGCACATAAGTAATACGTTATCTAGCATTAGCTAGGTCATAATCGTAAGCCGCGATTACATTGGCGGGCATTGCATAACTCATAGCATGCCGTAGCGTGCCAAAGATTCGATCCTGCGTGATCATTCCTGATCGGTATTCGTATTACGTGAAGCAAATATCCGGCGAGGAGCAATTTGCTTATAAAATATCCTCTGCAAAGTACGACGCGAATGCCTCGAGGTAGATTATTATATTTTCAATATTAATAAGCTACCGCTTACATGAAGTTTTATTAATCGTGGTAAGCTTTTTGCGCGTGATATGGACTTATAATTGAGATTACTCCATATATATGCAATGTGTATTAAATCTATGAATAAATATGTATTAAATTTCGAATACATTTTCATTTTAAATATTTATTATTGTTAGATTATAATATACAGAAAAATGATTTAATTAATTTAATAAAAATTTTATTCTTTCATAGATAGATAGTCAAGCATTAAAATATATAAATGAAATAGTTTTATTGAGATACACATTTGTATAATATAATTCGACCACAATAAAGTCAAGTATCTTCTTCACGTTATGTTACATTAGTGAAATTTTTATAAGTAAGAAATTTTAATATTTTCTAATGATAACTTATTAACTAAATGGCTAATAAATTATGTTTTTCATGGATTGATATTTTATTTATCTGCATAAAGAGTTAATCAAGAGAAAAATTTCATTTTTCGATTCATCGTAAATTCTCGTATACTTTCTTTGATACGCGATACGACGTGTTAAGTTGTTTTCTCGGATTAATTGCGGGTTCACCGTTTGGAAGTTGTACACACGAGACTCATTTAGCTGTTCATTCATTCGAGCAATCAAAAGCGAAAGGTTACACGGCGTGGCATGAGTTTAATGTAGCAGATTGGTGGTAGGATAAAGGGATTCGATCAGTTCCCCTGACACACGCCCATTTCCATTTACCGTCGGGAAACGTCATTACTTTCGGCAAACAAGTGGCCGAATTCGCGGTGGGAAAGCCTCGCGTCACTACTCTGAAATATTTATGGCGCGGTCTTTTATGCCAAGCGCATAAAAGAGTCGCTCCACAAAAATTACTCGCGTCAATGTTGTCTCCCTTTATGGTTACTTTTACCGTTTCTGTCTCGCTCGGGTTGGTTCCTGGGCCCTTGGGCCGCGAGCACGGAATATATCTCGGTGTCACGATTACCCTGATTGAGAGACTCCGGCACAAACTTTATCGTATAAAATGGTTTGGTAGTTTGTCGTATATATTGCTGTATATATCCAGATTTTACTCACCACGCGTGACACGAATATAGTACATAGAATATATATATTTTGATACACACATATGTTTTATATAATAGCGTAAATCTATAGCAATCAAGTATTTCTCTTGCGGTCGTCACGATTATACAATCGCATAATTATTCTATGCGAAGTAATTTTGTTGATGATCGATTGCTGGCTATCGCGGAAGATCGATTCGCCGATCTGTCAATGAGAAGCGTATCGTAACATGCCCGAGCGTAATAGGACCATAAATCGCGTTGGATTAACCGGGATGCCAGAATTTAAATGTCGACGCGTCCCGGAGGGCTCGCAGAACATACGCAACAACTGACTGTGTATGCACATAGATGTTAGTCTTCTTTGATCGATGAGGCTACGGGACCAACGTTGTTTGGACAATTTTGAATAGTTTGCTACACTGTGAGTTTCACCAGGCTAAGCACCAAAATTAGGTGAGTTTATTTTCTATAGAGAAGTAAGGAAAAGCAATTAACTACCAAACATATACATACGCACACGAATATATATCCTCTCTCGCGAGGAATTAAATAAATAAAACAACTTGCAGAGGAATTGATGTTAAAGATTGGAAAATGTATTTTATTTTGTGTACATACAAATATTATTACATTTATAAAGTGCATATTATATATTACATAAATACACGTTTATTATTCGAAAGCTATTATATAAATATTGCAAATAATTTTGTTTGTTAGGAATGACGAATTAAAACGCAATGTACATTTTATAATAGAAAATATCAGTAACTTTTTTATAAACGAATAAAGGAAATATCAAGATAATTTGAATTCTGTAAAAATATATAACTAACATTTGTATGTTCACGAGATATTATATAATCTGTGGTATTTCTTTGGAGAGTATATGCGGAAGCATTTTCGTGGCACTAAAAGTAGCGTAAGAATTTTGCAGCTTTTCTCTCTCGCGGCGCGGAAAATGAGATTTTAAAAATAAGGAGAAGCTAAGAATTTCTTAATTACAGTCTGGTTTCATAAAAGTATTATTTCTTCTACGTGCAAATTACGTGTGTCTGAGTTACAATATTCTTCACAGACCGCCACGCGCGGGTCTCATCTTTATGACCGATCCAGGCACGTAATATGAATTTTTTTAGTTATCTTGAGCCATGCGTGTTTCTCTCTTTTGTAATAATTTCGTGCGATCTTATAAATTAATGTTGGATTATCTTTTTTAGTTTACCAAGACGAATCGTTTAAAAAAAGTGGTTTCTTTGAAAAAGCTCTCCATATTATGGCTAAGTATATTTTAATTATTCAACTTGGTGTAAATCAATTTAATTATTATCGTGAAATGAGATAATATAATATTGACTTATATTTAATGAATAAACGCTAAATAATCATATAATTCATTATATTTATATATAAAAACAAATATAATTTATTATATTTATTTATGGACAATAAAAAGGATATATTATAATGTAATTGAAAGAAAAGATAATGGTTCTGTTATATTTTGCAGAAATAAAAGTAAAAACTTCTCTTTTCTCACGAAATTCTTGTGAATTTTAATGTTAATTAAAATACTGTTTGTGTTGAAAAAATAATGTTAATTAAAGAGTAGTTCTTTCCACCTGATATCTAAATATTTCATTAGTATAACCGAAATATGGTTAGTAGTACACGCTTCTCTGAACTAAATTTTACTTATGCTGATTTTGTCCCTTTTATAAACGAAAGTTATTTTAATTATTTTCGCGAACCGAGAAGGGTCACAAAAGCATGTTTACAAAAATTATTGTTTGAGTTCTATGTAAAATAATATTTCTCTTTCTTTTTTTTTATATATATAATTTATTATGACAAAACGTGTTAATAAACATCATTAAACACTTTAACAAGACGATGAAATATTTCTAAAAAAATTTCGATTAGTTTAGATGTAATAAATCTGACAATAATCGGATGAGAAATTTTTTTATACTATCCGTTCAATATTACAATCATAATGGAAATTTTGCAAAAATCAAAGACTTAGGATTATGATGTATAGCGCGAAGTTATCTCGTCTGCCAGTTGCACCTTACATTCCCCTACTCTCGTACTCTCCGTATGTGACCGGTATTAAATCACATCGTCTGCGGACGGCATTGTGCTACGGCATACGCATGCCGGTACGGCATGGCGGCCTAATGCTCTCGCATGCGGCACAATAGCGGCCTGTACAGTGTTTAACGGATGACTTTGTCATAGGAAACGGAACGAACGTTACGAAAGTTCGGCGGACTGGCATTCAGAGAGCCCGGTTCCGGGGGCGGACTTTTGTTTTAAGACTTTTGTCACGCCGCGACGAGAGGTCGACAGAGGGGTGGTACCTCTCTCGGCGAACTTCTCGGCTTTCAGACGCTATTGTCTCTCTCTTGCTCTCTCTCTCTTTTTGCGAGCACGTATGGCGCGCATGCACGATGCATTTTCACGCTTCCCATGAGCTCGCGCGTCAGTTTTTACGAAATTTACTTATTACGTCTGTCAGAGGGGACATTTTTATTTGAGTCTATTTTATAAAGGGAAAAATAGAAATATATATAAGTTAGAGTAAAAGTTTAAAAAAAGCAATTTAATACTTTTTACTTAAAAAATTATAAAAATTTTAAATGCGCGTACAGAGAGAATTATTTATTTTTTGCTTATATCATCGAAATTAATATAAATATAGTGGACAAATATAACTCATAAATTACGCTTACAAAATACATAAATTTTATATACTTGACAAATATAAATTGTCGCGAATACCTCACACACACACACACACACATACACACACACACACACACATATATTACACATATGCATTGTTTGCAGAATACTTTTTCGTGTCTAGGGATGTTTTTTTTAAAAAAAGAAAGAAAAAAATTTATAAAAGCCGGTGGTTGTGTACTCACTCATGTGTTGTATATGCAAGCTTCATTCAAACAAGGACGCCTTTTATTTCGCACCCACATATGCCTTATACGAAATAAACTGCAAGCTGGAAAATGTAATATGGGAAAAATTATATTTTAATCGGTTGCATTACATAGTTTCATCTGCAAATTAACATTTTTTATTTGCGATTTGGATAACACAATAGCGTTTAATTCGAACTTAATAATTTTCTTTACAGGGAATTTGGTTCCGAATACGGAATCTCGTAAATTTATTTTAGCAAATTTTTTTCCCGGAACAGATTTTTATAGCTTAATTTCTTTTTGTATGTCTCTTCACTTTTTTCAATTGTAAGGAATTGTGCGTTCGCAGGAGAGATGGGACGTACTTACGCGCCATTAATATGCGATTTATGTATACGTGAGGAACAGTATAAAACGGAAATCGCCATTAGCAGGGAAAAGCTTTGAACGAACGTCACGTCTCGGAAAAATCCTTATGTCTACACTCCATTAAATCGTTCTATCGGCTCGGTGTGTTTGCTGTAAGGATATAAACGTGGTTACTAATCGTGGACGCGCACGTAATCATCGTGCTCGCTGAGCACGTTGTAAGGAATAATAAATTAATCACTATAATCTCGTCGTCATTAGCCGCTATATATGGGTCTTCTTCTCCATCTCTTTAATCTTTCCGTCTCGCGCTTGAGTATTCTTATTAAATGTGTCTATCGATGCGGAGCGTTCAATACCCTATTAAGAAATTTGCTAATCGTTATTTATTACTTACTCTTTCTCGCGAATAATATCATCTCGGATAGGATACGTACTAAAATTGTTTCATTTTTTTTCGCAATAATCGTAAAACGTACGTATCGCTCGTAAAAGTAGACTTTATTATAGCTGGACGATAAATCATATTACTCTCGTTTTTTTTTTGTACTTGTGTGATTTTAATTAAGACGAGTAAGTTGATAACCATGAACCGTTTCGACTTCGAAAGAATTGAAACCGATGACTGCCTCGGCTACCAGTTTCCCGGAAGGGATTCAACATGTAGGCAAGGAGATATAGAGCTTGCTAAGACAAACAACGCTGCAGTTGTAACACGTTTTAAGGAGATCCGGAATCTCATTGCTTCTCTTTTACGGCTCTTTTTTTTCTCTCTCTCTCTTCTAGCTTCTTCTACAAATAGTTTATCTTAATGCTTCTCTACTTAACGTCAAGAAAATATCTCTTTGCTTTTTATTGCCACCACACATCTGTGCGATAATGTTTCGCTTTTTTTAATTCTCAGATTGCACGAAAGTCTTTGAAGAATTTATATTTAATATTATATATATATTCTCATCTTATTTTCTGGACTTTCACGATTGTAATTACTCTTTTACAATATGAATTGGATTTTTAAAAAATCTTTTTTCAAATATTTTTTACAAAACTGATTGCATTTTAATAAAAATTATTTTTATTTGCTTTTTATTATTTTCTATAAAATGGCTAAGAGAGGAAAGAAAAGGGTACAACGTATCATACGATAGTTTTTGTATTCCGAAAACGACGCATCTCTCCGTAGAAGAGACGCGCTTTCATTGACTGCAAAGTGTGCGTGTTCCGCATGCGTGATTGCTCGGGGACGATACTCTTTGTCGTCGTTGCTGGCGGTCTTAGCAGTTAACACGTCGTTATTCCCGCGACAGTCTGCCGACTCGTTATCGTCAAAGATCTTGGCGTAGATGGGAATGGGAAATCGTTTACGCAGCTGAAGCCCTTTCCTAATCTGTCGATATTCTTGTCGAAAACCATTTGCTTTTTCATTCGTCGTCGCTCTCCAAGTGTGTCATGTCGCACACATGTGAAACCATGTCTGTCAATACATAAATTTTCTATTTTAAATGTTTTTTTTTGAGAATTAAATAAATCTATACAAGAAATTGAAACTAAACGAGAAAAGGAAAACCCTGTAAAGAGGATTAAATTAATTGCGTACAGTCTTCTACGCGCGTATAACATACTGTAATATATAATTATAATAATATATAATTATATACGTAATATATAATTTAATTTTTTGTTTTAAATTGTAAAGATAATTAGTTGGGATATATTACATGAGAGAATAATGCTGCAAGAATTGCGCTTGTTTATCGAGATAGAAAAAATTTTTAAGTTTACGAACCGCATTGTGAAGACGATTACGCACAATCTATCTCGCACGAGTCCGTTCGATTTGTCGTTCGCGGAATCACGGGATTCCGAGAATGGTCTGTCTGGCTTTCGAAGCATCCTGAAAAAAAGCAACGGGTCGCTGTTCCGCATGCGTTTTTACGCATTCCGGGATGTATAACACGATTTCGTTCTTCCCGGCGGTTAAGGCGCGGAGGTATAAACCTGTCTTCGGTTACCATCGCGAGAGGCATAACGGCCGGACAAGATTCTTACTATAGCAGTAGTTATATACATTCCCTAGGGTCTTCTTGTGCTTCAGCGGCAAGAGCGAGGGAGAGTTGCGTGAAAGGGGCTGAGAGAAAGAGAGAGAGGCTGCCGCGGTCGAGAGGGACCGACAGATATAGAGAGCTTCGTGTAGAGCTGACTGCATTCGCTTGCGGCTATATAATTTAGAGAGGTACCAGGCGAAGTTTAGGATAATGCGCTGGTGCAACGGTGATGGTCCGAAATCGTGCACGAACGAGGTTGTTTATCGTTGCAATCGTTATAGAAGTAAACTTCCGAACGATCTCTCTGGTCTTCATCCTCTCATGCGCGTAATCCCTTTTGCATCATATTACTTGCGTAGAATGATATATAACTGATATAAGGTAAAATAATGTGCTCTTTACATGTGATTATATCTGCGAAAGATATATGGTGTCAATGCGTTTGCTTATAATTGTTCGTTACAATAATACGATCGGTCGTATATTTCGAATAATCGTGAATTGTGTTTTATATGGAGGATCAGCGTTTTCTTTTACCTTTATTCGCGAGGAAACGAACCAGCTCGGCAAAGAAAATTTATGCTGACCGCTTTTCCGATACCGGGAACTCAGATCTGGTCAGGTATAAGCGGCATTACCAAATACACGAGCGTGTTCTCTTCCGTGTCAGGTGACATCAATGTGACAAGAATGGAGAAAATTAAGAAATCGGTTTACGAGTTTGAATTCTAAACAGAAATTTTGGTGCATGGGTATATAGTATAAAAAAATGACTTCCGCAAGAGACTGAAAATCGGAAAGTTAGCTAATATTTATGATATGAGTTCTTAATATTTAATATATAATGGAATTATTTAGTGATTTCTTTATTTTTTACTTTACAAAATTAATGCTTAATCCGATCTTAATAATTATATCTTGGAATTATATCTTATAAATAATATCTTGGAATTGGATCTTTTATCTCAGACAAAGAAAATTTAGTTCATTTAAATCAATCATTTAACTTTTAGCATTATATGTTTTCGATTCTTAAATTATAATATTAAATTATAATTTATTATATATATAATTTATTATATTGTAAATTATAATAAATTATAAAGTATAATAAATTATAATAAAGTTTGTAATTGAAAAACCATTTGTACTTCGTCACAGCGTTAGGTTTAATTTATTAAATATATATTATTTATTTATATGATGAGAATATTGATTTAATCTTTTATAAATTAAATGATATGTGTTATGATTTTATCGATTTTACAAATAAGTTAATTCTATTCAATTTCCCTTGGCTTTATTTTATTGCTGTTAGATCTATCTAGAATCTAGAGCCATTGAGAACACGTAATTACCACGTGGAGACCGCGGTAATTATTTCTCAAAGCGGAAGCCGCGCGTCGATGGTTTCCATCATCGGCGCCAAGGAAACCGATTGCGCGGCTAAGTCACGTGCCAAGGGAACAATTACGATGCGCCGAGCGCACCTTTTATCCGCCTTGTGCTGGCTATACTACGACGACGCCTTAATCTTGTCGCGATGTCGCCCGCCGCGATTCACTCTTTATTCCTCAATGCCGGCGAAACGAGCCGCTGAGGGTTGGACAAAAGGATGCGCCTGAACATTTTAAGTTCCCGCACAAGAAGGACCGTTTTAATTATCCGTCGAGGAAAGGATGTCGCATAAAAGGAAAGACGCATCTTTCATCTTGGTTTCCTCTTCTTCAGAATTTTGTCTCCGCTTAAATGAATTTATTTCAGTAGTTAGCACTTTTCAATCAATTATAATGCCTTCGTGTGATATTAATCGTCAGTGATTCGACATTTAATTTTTCGAACGTGATATTTTTTTTTTAAGTAGATTAAATATATATTTTATGTTTTACATTATAAAGAGCACTTTTTTCGTTGCAAACATAATTTCTCGCATATTTTTATTGTAATTTTTTAAACAAATATTTATTTATAAAAGATGATACAAACATTATACATATGATAATATGCCGAACAAAAATAATATATTTATTTGTTATTACTTTTTTATTTTTTTTATATTACTAACATAAGCCAAAGATTAAATGAGACATTGTGTAATACAGTTTAATTTGACATAGTTATGCTATGAATCCCTAGAAGAATTGAAAATGTCACGTTCATCAGCGACCTGACTTTCTGTACGTCACGGAATGTTCTTCTGATCACGTACTTGTTATTATAACAAAAACTTTTTAGTTCGAAGAAGATGCAGCTCTTGAATCGTTTACGTCTTCGAAATAACGATGTAAAAACGAAAAGTTTTGAGATGAAAGTTTCGCGAATTGTTCCGCGCGATAGAACTTACTGGATGATTGTCATGCTAATTAAATATGACACAATTCTTGATACAACAGTATTTGATAGAGAAAGTAGTTATTTGAAATTTGGAGTAATTTAGTTAACTGTACTTAATTTAATAATTAAATATTAAAATATTAAATATAATTAAATATTGTTACAAATATAATTTACTTACTGCGATTACAAACATTTTTTTTGAAAATTAATAACAATACTTTTTATAATGTATGTTAAAATGAAAGTTTTTTGTTGGAGATTTAAAATCTCCAACTTTAAACTCTCTTGAAAAAAATATAGAATTTTATAAACTTTGTAATAAACTGCGAAAATTCTTGTATATTGAAAAACTTATAGAAATTTCCGACATCATTTCTATATAGATGAAAATAAGATAAAAATTTATTTAAGAATATTTATTATATATTAATACTTTACTAATGAGTTACAAGTAAATACCATATTTGCAATACGATAATAAATAATAAATAATATACAATATATATATTTTAGCAGCTATATAACAAATGAAATTTATGATTCTTTACATGTACTGAATAATGAACGATAATGTATGTGAAAATTGTTTACAATTCCTGCGAAATTAAAATTATGAATTATACATTAATAGATATATATATATATATATATATATATATATCAAGAGAGTTTAAAGCTGGAGATTTTAAATCTCCAACAAAAAACTTTCATTTTAACATATATTATAAAAAGTATTGTTATTAATTTTCAAAAAAAATGTTTGTAATCGCAGTAAGTAAATTATATTTGTAACAATATTTAATTATATTTAATATTTTTCCTACTTTTTCCTACACAATTTGCATATTTATTTTTAATTTATCATAGTACTCGAGATATATATATATATATATATATATATATATATATATATATATATATATATACATTTAATATCCTACTTTTTCCTACACAATTTGCATATTTATTTTTAATTTATCACAGTACTCGAGATATATATATATATATATATATATATATATATATATATATATATATATGCAAATTGTGTAGGAAAAAGTTTTTTAAAAAAAGATTGAACAATTTTATATATATTACATTGTAATTTCGTCAATCAGTCGATTTATGTATTTACTCAGTTTTTACAGACTACTATGATATATCAGCACCTGATATAAATATATAGGTATTGATTGTACAGTGTGTGATATTTGTAATTTAGCGAAACAGGCTATTAATGTTTATACATCGAAATACAGAATACAATATTTTATGACATTTAAGCGTGAATCTCAGTTAATTATGTTTACTATTGATATGTATGTATATTGCTTATATTATAATGCTGGTTATTAATCGAAATTATTAACATATATTTTATATATATTACATTCTGTAATGCATAATTACAGCGGCTATTCTCGAAAATGATTGATGTTTTAATATTAATCGAAACGAAAGGCACGCACATACACAGATGGGGGACCTTATATCATCTTATAAAATAACGCATGTCACTTTTTTAGAAATCATATTTCTCACGAGACAGGGATCTAAAGTCTTGGATTTATATTTCATTATTTGAGTGTCAACGATCGTAAATCCAAACGTGTCGTAAATTGTCATCTGCAGTTGTGCCATCTTCATTCGACGTTACAGAGCAAAACGTCAAAGAGGATTCTACGCGTCAACCGTTTACCTTCGAAGGGTTCTTTCTATGCTTTTTTATTAACTTATTAACATTTGAATGAGTACATATTTTCCATTTACATATAAATTTATTTTTAATTTTATAGCAAATATAAGCAATATTTATACATGTTATTGTGCATTCGGTACACGCGAGGAATTGATAATTTTATTTTATAGGTGGCTTACGCATGAATATCACGTTATGTTTAATAATGTAAATGTAATATACATAATATGAAATATTTAATAGCAATTATCATTAGATGTAAATATTGTCTCAGCTTATACTACTAATAGTCACAGCGACGATTTATTTTATTTTTATTTTTTCTCGGATTCATAGAATTAGTACTCTGGGATACCGAGGGAAAGGAACAATTAAACCTCAATCGTAGAAAAGCAAAGGAATTTTATGACCAAGCGAATAAAATAAGGGCAGGGGGGAGGGAAGGAAAGGGCTGACGACTGCGGTCAGTGCACTCTTCCACACCGACGCAATACTAATAATGGCCGATTTAACGAGTCGCAAGGGAATGAAAATCACGATATATCGACGTGGCACGCGAACGTTGCTGGGATACCTTGCCCCATTAAGCAAATGACGCCCGAGCCTTTTTATTTGTCATAGATCATTGTATATGTAAAGTAGGCACGGCGGAGTAATTTGGCATAATCTAAAACTTTGTTTCTCTCCGTGGATGTGGGCAGAACTTTTCACAAGGGGAGGTAGATCGACGAAAGTTTTTTTTCTTAGAGGCGTATTTAAATTTGGGGAGAATTTATTTATCTTGAAGTGATCTTTATATTTTTTATTTATGAAAAAATATAGGTTAATTTTTTCCCCACGCATGTAACTTTCTACATTTAATATTGCTAATTCGTGTTGTGCTTTATAAATATTTTCGTTTGAGAATGTTTAATTTAGCTCGTCTTTCTAATCTTTTGAAAATCTGCAATCCACAACTTTTCCCGCGACAACCGTACTCTTGTTTGTTTTTAACGGATTTATGATTAT
Source organism: Formica aserva (assembly GCA_037039905.1). Lineage (NCBI taxonomy): Eukaryota > Metazoa > Arthropoda > Insecta > Hymenoptera > Formicidae > Formica > Formica aserva. The sequence continues at coordinate 12,392 of JAXRKO010000743.1, read as the reverse complement.
GTTGTATACCTTATCTTCTTTCTTTGTTTATTTCGAACGAGTTTTTAATTCGTTCAATCCTTTCTGCTGCCGGAAAGTACTGTTATTCAACTGGGGTAACACCCGTCTCATATATTTTGGTCAGAGCTAATATATTTCGGGTGCGCTCGTGCAGGTGCATGTGTATACGAGCCTTCGAATTTATGCACGCTTATGAATACGAGGGCAATGTATAACGGACACAGATGGGGAGGAGGGAGGGGGTGAATGTATAGCCGCGATGCCGTCAAGAATGAATCATCTACCATCAACATTTTCTTACGAGGATTTATGGAAAGTAGCGCTCCTTACATACCTGAGAGAACTGTAGAATTTTTTACTTGAATTATCTTACGAGATGTTTCATGAAAAATAGAATCTCAAAAGTTGCATCTCTTCTAAATTTTTATTGACGGTTTGCCTAAGGAATGCTGCTAATTACTTTATTCTTACTATATACTGTTACTTTTTTCTAACAAAAACTATGTATATATCTCTGTAATATTAATCAACTTATAATTGAAGCAGCAAATATTTTGCTTTCGTATAACGCAGTTATAATTGTTCTAACGTTACAACGGATTATCAGTGGCCGAAGTTTCGTAGCATTTTGAAAAGACAAACAGATTCGTGCGAAAGTTAGTACTACGTGCTATACAATATGTTATAAATAACATAAATTAATTTTAAACATGCTAATGCGCATCTTCCGGTTCCGGCATTGCATTGGAATTTTAATCGGATATTAGAAGATATTTATAATAATAATGGAAATTTCTAAGGAAAAAAAAATTTCTAAGGAAAACAAATTTTCGCTTTTTCTGTCTTAGTGATATATAGTTCTCTCTCTTTCTTATCGTCTAGTATTTAGTTGATTAATCTTACAAGTTTTGTGCTTCGCACGAATCGAGAAGCGTCGATTCGCTGGAACAAAAGAATATTTACGGTTGTCACGCACTTCTCACCACACAGTGGTCATTAAATTTCTACAAACGATGTCGCATCAATAGACCAACGATCCGCACGGACATGGGATTCGGAAAAGGCGTGGGGATACTCGAAAAAAGCGGATGAATGATCGAATTATTCCGGTCTACGAATCTTATCCGGAGAAAAACGCCCAATACCCTTCGAAATTGACCCATTTTTTTTATTCTTTTATACGCGTAATTTGATGACGAAAGAATGTGAGTGTATGTACCCGGAAATGTGTGCTTTTTGTCGATCGTTTTTCTTCATACATGAAAATGCTGAGCGGCGATTAAAATGCATCGTTTGCTGTTTTCTAGTAGCTTGTTGGTTTTATCATTTATTCAGATTTCTATCATCGAGTTATGTAGCTCGTTTCGTTGAAATCGTAGGTGGAAATTAAGTTATCGAATGTACTAATGTATTATTTATATTCAATCACACACTGGAATGACCGATCAAATTTTATCTAATGTGGAGAAGAAAATTATATATTTTAAAGAATTATTATGCCGATTCAGAAACGATATTTCTAAATTATGGCACTAAAATAAGTTTTTCTTCACTTGTTTCAGGTATGTACACTGCAGCATTCTTCTCATTCTTCGCATTTTTATTCATCCTTCATGACATTCGCTATATCTCTCTTTTCTAAGGATATGTAAGGTACGTTAACAATTTTAAATGTTATTCTTCATGACATTTGCTATATCTCTTTTTTCTAAGGATATGTAAGGTACGTTAACAATTTTAAATGTTAAATAATTACGAATTATTATTGATATTGATCCGAAGTATTACATTAACGCAATGAAATATTTCTTTATTGCGCGATTAATTTTACGAGACATATTCTATAAATACTTAGAGACATGAAATGAATAATGTTCATTTTTTTACAACTTGACAAACTTGATGTGAGTTAACAAATATCAGAAAATATAATTTTATCAATAGTAATTTATGTGATTACGGCATCTAACATACATTATAAAAACTGGAAGAATTGTACTAATTCACTTATTATAATTCTTTAACTTATACACAGCTTAATTAAATTCTTCGTTTACTATTATATCAGAAAGTAATATTTCTAACTGCGCTTGTGTAACATGGAAATGTAATCCGCAATTCGAAGTCCCTTGGCTTGATTGGACATGAATAAAAACGTGCGGTTAAACGAGGATGGGAAAAAGTGAAAAAATTATATTACAAAGCGCGAATTGATATCCGCTCTCAAATTACTTGACCGCGGCTGCAATATACTGGGAACGTACATTTTCATTAATCATTTTTCGATGCCGCTCAACTTTCATTCCAGATAGATAGATAGATTTCTCACGTCAATGCAGTTTGCGCGTAATTCGTGATTTTAATTGAATATTTTGTGTTTTTCATAAAGAACTTCGTTAAAGTACACACGAAAAATTTATAATATTCAATTTTCGAAGTTGCGAAAATTTACGCAGTTTGTAAATATTGCGGGTTATTGATATAAACACAGTGATGTACAGAAGCAAATATTTCATTATTTAGCAAAAGTTAGTTTGACGATTTTACACTTTTTGAATAAATATTAAATAATGTACATCTAAGTCTCATATGTGTTCCACTGTTTTGTGTTTAAGCGTTAATTTATACTACGTCTTGTACTTCCATAAAGCGTATTTTATATATATCGTTGGTTTTTTATTTCAAGTTATCTGGGGATTATTTGGGGGATTATCTAGAGGTTAAAGTTCTTGCATTTGAAACGCGCTTACTTAAAATTAAAATAGTTGTTGCAATATGAAAGTCCATTCTATCTCTGGAAAACGTAGATTGTCGCTATTTAATTTTCATTCATTTAACATTTTCATCTCGGATTCCATAACTTTAATTCGTTACGGTAACCGTTTCATATTCCTCGACTTTGGATGACTCGTCGTCGTCGTGGCTGACAAATTGACTTTGCAGTTTTCCTCGCCGGGTAACGACGGAAAAATATAGAGTTGAAAAAAAGTTTACATGCCATAAAAGCTCACCTGGTCGATGTGTAGAAAATTTTATTCCCCGCCGTTGTATCATCTGAAGCAGCTGGGGCTTTCCAATTTACGTTTCAAATGCTACCGTTTTACGTGAGAGACTACTTTCTACAAGTAATTAATCTCGCGCAGTTTGAATTACCCTCAATCAAGTCGACGATTCAATTGCATATGAGTTAACAGATGAGAGAAAAAAAAAATAAAAATAAATATTTCTTATTCTAGAGAAGCATAAACTCGCACTTGAAATCAAATAGGAAATTTTTATTTTCGAAAATGACACTCTGTTATATTTAATTGGTACATTGACACTGGCACGGTGGTTACGTTTAATTTCTCAAAACTAATCGGACTGTTGGAGCTAATGGGTTAAATCTCGCTCGATGCGAGAGCGCGGCCAGTACTTCGGAAGCATCTGGTAACCATCCGTGGCTTTGGAGTGGAAGCCTCTTGCCGCTTGCCAAAACGCGGAAATGAGGCCGACGTTTCTCGTTTCGCGCGGACGTGGCCGAAACCCGCCGGTAATCGCGTATACTTATTTCCTCGAGAATGTAGTCCGGCGTTTAATTACTCGCTACGTGGAACACGCCTAGTAGGTAGATGGGTAGGTACATTTTCCGATTGCACGTGCGTTTAATTCGGAGCTTCGCGGCGTTTCGATTGCGGCGTATTACAGACGGCGGAACGTGCAGAATCCGTTGATGACGTTCTTTCGTTCTCGGTAAAATATTGGAACGAGTTTGCGGCGCACTTCAATTTTTCCTTTTTCTCTTTTTTTTTTTTTTTTTTTTGACAAACAATCAGGAAATAAAAATTGTTGACCGTTGTTCCAATCTGTTTTTTCTTCTTCTCGCGGAAGAGTGACAATGAAGTATCCATAAATATGCCCAGCAACCGATCGCTCTGGTTTGTCCAAACAACGGGATTTAATCGAGATATCGAGGATATATGCGGTTAGTTTCGTCATATGAATTTTTTCCAACTCGGTATATGCGATATACTGAAAATACACTGCAGTGCATATATTATGCATCTGATTTCATTTGCGACGGTTCTCAGTAAACTTTGCATTTGTGTGAAACTTATTTGTCTTTGTATGATGCATTAATGTTAAGCTAGCTTTAGATAATTTATAATTTGCGACAAAATTCAAGACAAGAGCCTTGGTTTACTTTTATTTATTGTATTTTATATGTATCGTATGTATCTTCCTAGCGTATATATCTTGATATACATTTTTTTCTCTTCAAATGTTCTTTGTATTATATATAAAATTATAATTAGAATTTTGTCATGAATATAAGGCAGGTTTTAATAATTTATTTTAATTTATTATAACATCTCTTAAATTTAAATTTACGGTTTATTATTATAATTGGTAAAAATGGCAGAATACACGTCCTCCTCTTAATTTAATAATATAAAGTTGCTGAAAATTACTCATATCGCAAGACTCAAGTGGAATCGTTCAATTTCGTTCACTGATAGCAATTTGTGATATCATCGATGCATTGAGCGACATTGTGGCGCCAGACATTTAACCTGTCAAGCAATTTGACCGTTCGTTTCATCCTCGCTGAAAATGGGCGAAAATCGTTTCATCTATTTTCAAACTCAGTATGAACATGTGATGTTATATAACAATTTTCTCTCGTAGAAAAAAGACTTGCTTATTATATTTTACGAGCTTAACGATAACCGTATATGTAGTTTTTGAAAGTGATAAATATTTTTAAACTATCTACTTTAAAATATTTTTTGAATTATACAGTACAAGATCTTATTTAAAAAATTTTTCATAACTTTTGTAGTCCAGAAGAATGATGGTAGTTTCGGAGCATCCTAAACAGTTTTTGCAACGACCGAATTAATGCCTTTACGGGTTTCGAATGCTAACGGCGATTAACTTCATCGAAAGCTTTACGAACTCGAGACAAGGGGCACATGTGGCTGAATCGATATCTTGAGAAACTTGGTCGAGTGTGTACTTTCTCGAGAGAATAGGACAAAATCGTCAGTTATATATTGACTGCAGTTTGGTCATAAAATAATAGAGGAAAGAGAGAGGGGCTTGCACGGGACGAGCATGTGTATATAAAATGCGTGAACTTTCCGGACTGCGAAATTATCTCGTCTTGTTCATCGTCTTGAAGATTATTCTTTTATTTTTAAAAAAAAGTTAGATAGTTAATTTTTAGTTTTACGAGAGAGAGGGAGAGAGAGAAAGTGCATTGCAGAAGAAGTAAATCGTATCGACATAATTCTTTTCTTTTTCACTGCCACGTTGACGTTTTTTCGATATTTGTTTATGTGCGCTTGCATTATTATTTTTCTAAAGATCTGGACTTCGTTTCGTTCAGTTTTGCTTGCTTCTGACGCAGCATGTATGCAGTTATATACCCGTACATAAGTGAGAACACCAAGCATCGGCAGCACGTTTGTGTACAGACCGAAACGAACCCTGCACGTTCTCTAATCAAACTTTTGCCGCAGCTTCTCCTTCACGCGATAACGATTCAGTAAACAGTTACGATGCAGGTAGCCGCTATCTCAGTTCTTCCTTCGCTTTTCTTACGAACGTATCGGAAAAGAACTTACGATAGACTTCTTTGCAATTTATTTTATGATACGCACGGAATGAGTAAGACGGTTTATGATGTATGTACCTTTTGATAATTAAAAATAAAATCCGCTATTATTGTTATGAACTTCATGGTTTCGATATTTTTGATTTTGTGTATTCTCTCTTCTGACGTGTAGAAGTTAGAGAAATGTAGAAAAATTCAATAATAAATCTCGGGAGATAAATATGCGATTTTGATTTTAATCCGAAATGTAACAGACACAATCTGTTATCTTGTTCCATCAGATTACAAATATGGAAACATATATCATAGAATTGTCTCCAAAAAATTCAGTTTTGTAATTATATAGTTATTCGCTGAGATTTGTTTAATTATATATGCTTTCTGCGTTAATCGATTTTTTTTTTTTTATTTATGACACTATCATTTCCGTAAAAATTATACTGCTAAGAGGTGGTAGCTCTAATCTCATTTTCTGAAGTTGGCTTTAGTTATCTACTCAGAGTTAGAATATACGAATTTTTATGGGCTCCATTTTGGACTTTTTACGAGCTTTCATGACGCGCACGCGAATTACTCGTAGGAGTCAGCTTTGATGGCAAAGTTTTTCTTGTTAGTCATCGTGCATAGTAAAACTGGAGTAGTGAACAGAGAAAACGAGATGCAATAAGAGAACATGTGCAATATGCACTATGAGGTCGATGTTGCGACATTTGCATCTAGTATTTTTGTAGCCTACATCTAGCCTATTTCCAGAAAGTCCTATTATATATCGCGAAGTGTTACTTAATTTAAATTGGAATAATTTCGTCATTATTTATTATATCGCTAATAAATTGTGCGCCTCAATTCTTTCGATCGATCGGGAAAATTGTTTAAGAGCTCTTTTCCAATACAATAGTAATTATAAGTTAGTAAAGTGAACTTTATTATGAAGTAATAGCTTTTTCGAGTTTTTCGCGAGAAAACTTTATCATCGATTGCAAGATATATAGATGTAACAGAATTGTTTGTACCAAATTAATTAATACAATTGAGAGTTTGATTCGTACTTTAATTTACACGACGCGTCTAATTTTGCAAGTAAATAGTAACATTTTTGAGAAACTTTAGACATGATTTTTGCATTATTCCATGAATTATTTTGTACTTGTTTGTCAAGAGTCCTATGCATTTATATCGCGAACATGTTACATGCGCGATACATGTGACATGTCAATCTTAATAAATATTGTCGATACTCGTTCAAATTTTCTAACATTCCCCGACATTACAAAATGCGAGAATTTGTATATATTGCATTATATAATCGCATCGATATTTGTTTCTTTTTGTACAAGATATATTGTTGTCATTTGCTCATGTAATTTGCGAAATATTCGTTGTTTAATATCTGAAGCATTTATCTGTCATTATACGTGTGTTTCGTATTATTGCACATTGCTATTGGCTCTAATGCACTTAGCGTGTTATTATAACCACGTGACTGCATCATTTAATTTACGATCGTCGGGAGTTTAGCTAGAAGGCAATGGCCGTGTTTTTCTCACGTGCCGATAACGATCCCGCAGACGAATCGCGCGTTGAACCGTAAATTATATGGTCTTTTGCAATTGTTTAGTGCAATCGCCATCAGCCCAGGGGTTTGCGAGCAACACGAACAAGGGTGTGCCGCGGATCTACGGCAATTAGTTGATGGATAGGGTGTGGTAAGGTAGATGGGTTATTTCAGATGAAAGTGTCGAATACGACGGAAACGCATTAATGGTTTGAAAAGAATGAGAGAGAAAGAGAGAGCTAAGAACAAGGCAATGAACGCTTTATGTGGATATTGAAGTAAGATTGCCACGAAGAGATTTGACCGACGTATATGGTTACTAATCACTCATCGGTCGACATGACTTCCGATGTATATCGTGAAAAGAGCTAACCAATTCTTTGCCAAAGCATTAACAAGTTTTATTCTGCATCTTTTTTCTCGACAATGATTGTTAAAATTTAAAAGGGATATCAATAATTTTCGAGTTATATAATAAGCTATTAGTCTAGGTTTTAATCTTTGTAGAGAAAACGTGGGAATTTTCGCGATTATATTTAGAAGTGAGAATTATATAAGAAAATTATATAAGAAATTAATTTAACTTTTTTATTTAAGATCTGATTTAATTTTAAAAAATAGTGTTAATTTATCTAAGTTATTTAAAGTTATATGTTGAAAAACTGTAAAAAAAATAGTATTTTATAATTTCTGCTATGCTGGTGCATATCTTTTCAACATAAAATTGTCACGATTTTGTTACGAGACAACCTCGCAAGAGTGGGACTTAAATTGAGAGCATGAGTGATTAGTTATTTAGCGCTGTCAGTATTATTAATGAGAGGCAGCACTCGGACATATATTAAGAAAGTTTATTGAATCGGTCGCTTGTTCGTGACGTCAATTAGCTGCTTTTCCGGATCGGAAAGTCGCGAGTTTGAACGTCAAGTGTCGGATAGTGAAATTATTGGATGAATAATTAATTAGCTCTAGCTGCGACGAATCCGTAACGTGTTCGGATGTGTCCTATATTTGAGATAAAAACTCGCCAAACTGATACCCGCATTAAGCTTTCTGTGACATTAATGAGATTTCCATTTCTATTTCAAATGTGAAGATATCAAGATGATGAATACAATCGCATTCCAAGGTCTTTCACCTTTTAACCGAGAGGTGAATATTCTCTGGAAAATATTCTTTTCCGGAATTATCGAAGTAAAACATTTATGTGTATGCGTGTTCAGCGATTTATATCTAAAATTATGACTCTCTATATGAAATGTATGATATATATATATATATATATATATATATATATATATATATATATATGTTAAAATTCAACTTTTGACACACACACACACACACATGATATGGAAAAATAACACTTTACTATATACTTTATTATATTTAAAGTATATTTCGGAAGCATAATGTACACAAAATGCTAACGATCGTAAATATCATAAAATGACATTTATAAATTATAAATGCAATGTAAATGTCGGAGATGTAATGAAGTAAATATACCTATATCTCGTTCGGACGAACGAGATTTTGAGGATGTGATTCGTGGAAATGTTTTTAAATGACTGCATAAATCGAAAATACGAATTTGATGGAGGAAAATCGATTTTTATACTCCCCCGTGTCGTCATTCAAATGCAGATATTTACGTGCCGAATTGAATATGGCAGACTGTTTTGGATATTCCTCTATGTGAAAATAAACTTTCGTGTGCACAATGTCGTCTCGTTCTTCCATTACATTTTTTCCCATTTGTGCTCACATACACACGTACATTTATGCATATTTTCGCGACGCACAATCATAAAATGATTGGCGTTTATATAATTTGAACAGCAGGAAAAAGTATTTCCAATGTCAAATTTTCGAATCCCATAGGAGAATGGCCTTGAAGTAGTAAGAAATTTCATATTTTCTGATGGCTTTTTTCGAGATATTGGACAAAATATTGACACAAACATTTGCATCCGCGATAAAATTAATTTTACACTGTACATTACATAACATGTATAATGCATACGCGTGTAATTGAATTAATAAAATACATTAGACGTCATGAATAATATTAATTACCATGATATCAAAGTACATTTTTCATTAGATTAAAATTACGTTCGATATGTGTGTGTATATGTATGTAAACTATACAATTCAAAAATTTTTTTTTTTTTCAAATTTTTGTACACGCTTTTTTTTTCTCAGATACTCGTAAGCCATGTAGTAAAACCTACGATGGTCTGATTGCCCTTGTGGGATCGAAAGCGAAATAACATGACAAATTTCTCACACATTCAATTTACGTGCCCGCTTTTATGACCGGAGCCCACGGGAAATACACGTTTAGAATTTCTTTTTAGGACCAGTAGATTTTTACGCTATTTTTACGGCTGTTTATTCGCGCTACCTCCTCGTACAGCCGTCCATCGTTATAATGACAAAAAGCGTCTGAGAAAAGAACAACTTCACGATGGCACATTTGGGAAACCGCAATATGGAATTTGTCCCTCGCGTCACGTTCGCAGTCACATTTTATCGTAAGATCGTTATCTTTGTGCAGCGTGAGGTTACTTCTTCGATTGTGATAATGATAATAAAATAGAACGTACAAATAGAAGATAGTACACTTAAGAGGTATCATAATACGCAAGATGTGTGTAATCTTAATTTTTTTTCAGAATTGAAAATTTTGATAAATTACGTAATATATAAATGTCACTGTAATGCATAAAACTTTCTACTTGTAGACAGTAAATGAGCTATGTCTTAAAAAAATAATAATATCTTTTTTTCCATGTGCAATTTGCAAAATTTACGTTTATCACAATAATTAATTCAATGACTTTTAGTTGAAAAAATTGGCACAGTTTTTTTTTCTCCGGCATAATTTTTTTTCCCCCAGCACAATTCTTTTTTTTCTAGAAAACGAAATGAACATTTGGGCTTACAATGCATAGAAGTAATTGCGTTGCTCGGCACGGTCACAAATTTCCATGAATTTTGCTTTCACCTCCAGGCAGGCTGCAATGTTTAAGTTTTCCTAAATTTGAGCGAATTTTCGTCGTCTCCCTTTTATTAAAGGATAGATTTTGTTCCTAATATTTCGCGCGACAAGGAGAGAGGACGTAGCATATTTCATGGAAACGATGCTAAAGTTTCGCAGTAGTTCGCGACTGTGTGAAAGCATATACTTTTTCATATTCCGCGAATTAATTAGTTGAGACACATTTGCATTAATGTTACTAGAAACGTGTTTGGATATAACGTGCGTTTCTACGTGATAAATAATTTTTCTAGATCATTTATTCTCTCATTGACCGAGAGAGAATGAAGGAAAGCAAGTGGCCGTTTGAGTTTCATATAGTCCAATATTCCACACGTTTCGGGCGCTTTTCTCCATGATGAAGATATCCTCGCCCCGGCAATTCTTGGCAAATGGAACAAAAGTTGCCCGAATTTCGTTGCAGCTGCAAGTACCGAAATGTCGCATTAAACTTCCATTCTGGCATGAAGTTTCCGTCTTCTCGCGGGAGTTCGGCATGCCGTGAACGTCGATTTTCTTGATTCGATTAAATTTTCCCTGCTTTTCCCGCAACTTATAGAGAACAAATTTTGCGCTCCGGATATAACTTCGACAACTTTGCGTACATATTTTAAAACATGCTTCGCAGATCTACATATCTTGTCAACCACCCATAAAGCTTCTTAATAATATTTATCATATTTTCATGAATTTATATAGCTATAGGAAAAAGAAATTTTTAAAATCGATGAAGAAATATCGATTGCAGTACAGAATCTAATATTTATATAAGTTTTAGATTATTAAACTAGATCCAAGAATATTATTTTCAATGGAAGATAATGGCATAATATCATAACATTGTTAATTTAAATGAGCATTATAATTATCCATGGGTTAGTAGTAATTTACTATGAATGTCATACTCATATTTATCATGACTCAGCACTGGCTTTTAGCGCACGTGTCGTTTTAATACGATTCAAATTTGATGATGTAGTAATGTCTACAATAGCGATTATTTCTAATATTGGCCTGATATTGCGCTAATGATATCGGTTTGATACCAACGTTGTTCTAGTGTGCTATCGCATATCACAGTGAAGGAATATTATATGGAAATATCTAATTTTGATTTTAAACGAAAGGTATACTTTAATAACCTCTAATAAAAATTCTATTATTTGCAATGCAAAGTTTGCAAGAAAACTTTATTTCTTAATTTTTGGAGTTTGATTTTAATCGGGCTAAGATTTAGTTCGGCTGTATCAGCAAGAGAGATATAAGCGCGGTGTCATCGCGCTTCTTGCGACTAGGTATATTTGGTTGCATCTCGCGGTAATTGCCTTTCCTCAGAAGTTCACGAAGAAAACGAAATCTGCAGCGCAAGGAAAATATTTAATTTTGTTGAGTTTCACAATGCAGTGAAGTAAATGAGATAAGAAGGTAAAGAGAACGATCTTTCCATTTGATTCTAAAAATGAATCCCCGATACTTTCTTTCTTCCGTTCATCGTATTTTAAAATACGCGATATTTTAATTTTCGCTTAGATAAAATGCATAGAATATCGCTAAAGTTGAGCGACAATTACGACGTTGTATTATACGAGGAGTCAAATACTGTAGTCATTGTTCGTCGTTCTCTGGAAGATTGAGCATGTCATATGTCTTGGCATATATGCCGAGTAGAGAAATACAACAGACGCTGCACTTAAATAGAATTAACGTAATTAAATGTAATTAGAATTCTACTGGCAAAGTTGCTTTTGTTTTGAACTTTTGTATTGAACTTTCTTGATATAACAATTAATATAAAAATAATATTTATATTGTATTTAAGTGATTAGAAAAGATCGCGCAAATTAAATGGAATTTAAAACGTATACATCAACAACATTTGCGAAAAAGAGAAAGAATTCTATAAATTATATTTAAAAAAATGCCGTGCTAACTTTGTAGGTAAAATTACTTTTTTCTCTTCTCCTTTTTTTACATTTCGTGTAATAGAAGAGTTAAAAATAATCAACGAGAAAGATATGCAAGAAATTCTGCTGTTATCAAAATCTCATTTATTATCTCCGATATCATCAATATCTGTCAGCCTCAAGGAAACTGGTATATTAAAAAAATCCGAGAGCGATCGATAATCGGGACGGATAATGCACGACAAATCGGCATGGATGCGTCGGAAAAATAATGGAAGATGGTCAAAA
>JAXRKO010000742.1:0-29416 GCA_037039905.1 Formica aserva | reverse complement strand
TGAAAATCTATAGTGCACGTGACGTAGACTATAGATTTTCAGTATTGGCAGTGAATATTGGAACGCAGCCGAAGGCGACGTTGATTGCTTGGCTTATTACATACGATAGCGTTAAATGTTTTTCTGACTCGTGAAATTTTTATTATGCATATATGTGTGTATATATATATATATATATATATATATATATAACATTTTTTCGTTATGCTATATTAAGTTTTATTATAATATAATAAAAGTAATATATTTACATGTAAGGACATATGCGATTTCTTAATTACTTTATATTACTTTAATAATTACTTTATTAATTATTTATACAAATATGTGTTTGCGTAAGATTATAAATATTACAATAATATGAGAACAGTGAATGGACTTCCACACCACCCATGAGGTTCCACTAATGGCGCGTTAAATTTTTTTATTACGTGGATCTTCGCCTGGAGTCCTATTGTACCACATTTTATTCATATCTTTTATAGACATATATATTTTACATATCTACTTTATAGGTGTGATATCTTTTACGGACAAGATACGCGGATAATAAAAATTAAAAAATAAATCAATTTTTCATCAAGTTAAAATTGAAGTAACTTTTGGGATTGTCTAGTTAGTACATCATAAAAAGGAAACTTGGATATGGATTTTAAAAAATTCATAAAATTAAATATATTTTTAAATCACCATTTATATTTATAGATTTCTGCTTGTGTTTACAAATAAACGCATAGCCCATCGTGTCCGCTCGTCTCGATATGCCTAAATCAGCTGACAAAGTGTTTTTTTCTTGTTATTGTCTCGGAACAGTTTCGTCGTTTTCAAACATGTATATATCGTCTCTTTTCTCGCCGAAATGTCGACTAGATAAGTAGTACGCGGGCATAGAATCAATAAATCGATTATATCAATTCAAATTTATCTCGAATTCTTTACGCTGCTACTTCGTTTTAATAACTTTCTCTAAACAGTGCTCTTGTGTAAAATCTTGATGTTCAGAAAGTTGGAACTATCCCAATTGTAAGCCTCAAATTTATTTATATTTTTATCTGTTTTATTCTTATTTATATTCTTATTTATATTTTTATCTGTTTGACAATTCTATATAGAAATGTGTGATACATTAAAAAAACCGAAGCGAAGCTTTTCAGAAGCTTGGCTTAGTGATGATCGATTTAAATCTTGGATACGCAAAGTATCATTTGATGATAGCCTTTTCCATTGTATTATATGTAATCAAAATTTTTCGTGCAGTTTATCGCACGTTAAAAGACATGCGGATTCTGCGCGTCATAAAGAAAATGCATCGTTATTATTAAATAATAACAATATAAGTTCAAATACAATAATACGAAAACGTTTTAAACGACAATGGTTAGATATCGATTTGTTTAAGCCATGGCTACGCGAAGTGTCACATGACGTTAATTCATTTTTCTGCGCGTTTTGTAATATATCTGTTGTTGGTGGTTTGTCTCAAATCTATCGTCACGCAGAATCCAAGAAACATATTATAAAATGTAAAGAAAATGAAACAAACAAGTCCAGTGAAGATATTAATATGAACGAATCACTTTTGTCGTTTGAAGAGCGAAAGAAATCAGCAGAAATTCGTTATGCCGCGTTAATTGCTGATAAAAATATTTCGTATCAAACGGCAAAAGATATTCTTTCTCTTTTCCAAGAAATAGGAAAAGATTTTAATGTTTTGAAAAATATGAGTATGGGCCGAACAAAATGTACAAGTATAATTTCAAATGTGCTTTGTCCGATTGAGACGGATCGTATAGTTAACAGCATTCAAAACACTAAATTTTCAATTTTTATTGATGAAACGTCTGATATTTCAAATGAAAAATGGATGACGTTTCTTGTTCGGTATGTTGATTCGAAAACATTAAACATTCGCTCGCAATTAGTAAAATTAATTAATATTGATGCGAGAGATTGCAGCGCAGAAAAATTGTTTAATGCCTTTAAAGCTGAAATGTGGAAATTGAATATTCCATTTTTAAATATTGTTGCTTTATCATGTGACAATGCGTCCGTAATGACAGGAAAACATCTTTCATTTAAAAAAAAGCTGGAAGAGATGTGTAAAAATTTAATTACACTTCCATGTCCTTGTCATTCCACTGCATTAGTTGCGCATGCCGCATGCGCTAAAATACCGGATTATTGCGAGGAATTTTTAAAAAAAATCGCGAATTTTATTAACGGTAGTCCAAAACGTTCGGCAATTTATCAAGAGTTCTGTGAATGTTTTCAGGAAACAAACCTAAAAATTTTAAAGTTGTCTGATACACGGTGGCTTTCTCATCATTCATGTGTTGAAAGACTTCTTGAGTCTTGTGATACTATCAAGTTATTTCTGAATGAAATTACCATAAGCGAAAAAACAAAGTCTGGAACAAATTTATTATCTATGATGCAAGATCTAGATATAAAAGCCTATTTCTTATTTTTACAGCGTATTTTAAATTTTTTTAATTCATTTAATGCATTTTTCCAAGCTGTGGAAACTAGAATACATTTATTGCAGCCAAAGTCAGTAGAGCTTTTAACCACAGTTTGTAAACACTTTTTAAAGTCAGAACATTTGAATAATTTATGTAATAATATTAAATTTGATGAAAAGGAGAATCAAAAATTGTTAGAAGAAGTTTCTTTAGGATCTGAATGTGAAGAATACCTCGATAAATTAATGAAGGAAGGACATGCAGATATAGTTGCAAATGTTCGAAAGAATTGTTTGCAATTTTATGTAACTGCCGCCGAGGAAATTTATAAAAGATTACCAATTAATGATAAATTTTTATCAAAATTAAAAGTTTTCGAATATAACCTAGCATTATTAGATATTGATAGAGAAACATCATTCAATGATGTTTCTTTTATCGCTGAAACTCTTGGCGGTTTTGATGAAAACGGTTTGAAGAAAGAATGGCTTACTTTACATCTAGATTTTACAATAACAGAAAAGGAAAAGCTATTAAAATTAAACTTTGATGATATGTGGAAACAAATTTTACAAAGTCAGTATTCCACTAATATTGATAAATATCCCAATCTCAAAAGTCTTTTGAATGCTGTTAGATCACTCCCAAATTCGAATGCCGATCCAGAAAGAATGTTTTCTGTTTTAACAGATTTAAAAACAAAAAAACGAAATAAACTTTCGTCTTCCTCTATAAATGCTATTTGTGTTTTGAAATCAGCATTGAAATCAAGAAAAGAAACTGTTCTAAACATGGAGATTGATGAAAAGCATTTATTTCTTATGTCGTCGGACAAATTATATAACACTCCTCCTAAAAAACAAAAAAGCAGTCTTACATTATATGCTGCAGATGTTTGTGATATTGCTGGTCCCTCAACATCCAAAGATATGCAATAATAATGTTCAAAAGATAATGACTTGTATTTTATGGGCATTATTATTCATATAATATAATAAATAATTTTGTTCACTTTTTAATATGTTTGTAAAATAAATTTTATCTGTAATAGACATCACACTTGTAAAGGACAAGTGTGTAAAAAATTTCTTGTCATGAATTGACATCACACTTGCAAAAGGCAAGTGTGTAAAAAATTTCTTGTCATGAATTGACATCACACTTGCAAAAGGCAAGTGTGTAAAAAATTTCTTGTCATGAATTGACATCACACTTGCAAAAGGCAAGTGTGTAAAAAATTTCTTGTCGCTAATTGACATCACACTTGCAAAAGGCAAGTGTGTAAAAAATTTCTTGTCGCTAATTGACATCACACTTGCAAAAGACAAAAAATTATTCTGTAAATAACAGATATAATAGAGAATATTTTATAATATAATGTGGTATGATATGGCTACAGGCGAAGATCCACGTTAAAAAAAATCTAACGCGCCATTAGTGGAACCTCATGGGTGGTGTGGAAGTCCATTCACTCTTTGTTCTTAAATCATTGTAATATTTATATAATCTTACACAAACACATATTTGTGTAAATAATTAATAAAGTAATTATTAAAGTAGGGATGTGCCGGATATTCGGCAACTATCCGGTATCCGGCCAATCCGGCTACTTTTTTACAATCCGGCCGGATAGCCGGATTGATTAACTATCCGGCCGGATTGTAAAAAAGTTCCGGCTATTAGCCTATTCGGCCATTTTCCACAGTCTGGATGGTGATTATATCCAAAATTTAAATTTCAAATATAATGAATAATAAATTAATAACGTTTAAAATCGTATATAATCGTATAAAAGGTACACTGATAAAAATATTTAATTAGATTGACCAATGTCTGTTGAAATATAGATCATCAAGGTATTTCATCAAACGTTTGGTCAATCTAATTAAAGACTTTTATTGTTTGAGTATTGACACTATATACATTAATATGTATGTTCAAATGATATAATATTATCGATATAAAATAGTTAATTATGCGCGAAATAGTAAAATGTACATATAACTTTAATTATAATATTTTTTTTATTGTAAAACACAGTTAAATTCACTTTTTCTGTTTCTTCGCATAATTGCCGGATAATATCCGGTTATCCGGTAGCAATAAATGTCGAATTATCCGGTATCCGGTTATCCGGAAAATTCACTATGCGGCACATCCCTAATATATATATATATACATATACATATATATATATACAGGGTGTTCCAAAGCACCCTTGACAACGCTCGTGAGCAGGTAGAGCACAGTAAACTGAACAGAAAAGTCCTGTACCATCTTTTTCTATAACGCTTAATAAAGGAGTTATTATTGAATAAAGTCTGGTCAATCAGCGCCGACTTTTAGCCGGACGCACGTCAGTGAGCCGCCCGTCTGTTAGTGTGCGTCGCCGTAGCGACGGAAAGCTCACGCACACTACCAGGCGCGCGGCTAAAGGTCGACGCTGATTGGCCAGACGTTATTCAATAATAACTCCTTTATTAAGCGTTATAAAAAAAAATGTTACAGGACTTTTCTGTTCAGTTTACTGTGCTCTACTTGCTCACGAGTGTTGTCAAGGGTGCTTTGGGACACCCTGTATATATATATATATATATATATATATATATATATATATATGTATATACATATATACATATATATATATATATATATATATGTATATATATATACACATATATGCATAATAAAAAGTTCACGAGTCGAAAAAGCATTTAACGCTGTCGTATGTAGTAAGCCAAGCGATCAACATTGCCTTCGTTATCAGCTCGGTAGAAACTTTCTACTAGACAGTGAGAAGAAGACGGAAAACATATGTCTGTACTACTCTACTCTCCGAAGCTAGCCGAAGCGCAGAGCGCACACGTACGCGGTTCGCGCTTGTGTGCGTTATCCCCTCCATTGCTGAGCCGTGAACCGCGGGACCTGTTTCCGGCTACACTGGTGCAAATACGCCTTGAGAGACAATGTTGTGTATATACGTGCATATGTATAAGATAATAATGTAAGATTATAAGAGTATATATCGCGCGGATAAGATAAAAAATGTGAAGATTATATAGTATATATCGCGGAATAATGGAACGAAAAGACGAAAAGTGATAAGAATATCGCGGAATAGTACAACAACGAAGAGAAGTGATAAAGAGAAAAGAAATTATTAACGCGGAATAGTGTAAGGAAGAGAAGCGATTTCTTTTAATCGATATCATATCGAGCAAATTTAGGTTACATTAATAAAACTGAGCGAATGCTTACAGTGGAGCGAATATGTGCATTATCAATTATAACATATTTGTGATAAATACATTATTGGAAAATGATTATGAATAAATCGAAGGAATATTTAGAGATTTTGGCTGGCCATGTCTTCGATAACGATAAACTGGTAATTATACGCGCGAACGCGCATTCATGTATTTAATGTTTATTTGTATTTTATATATAAATGTAATTAATGCATAATTAATATTTTTAGTATAATAAACGGGATAAATGGCTAACTGAGAGCTTGGCACGGTAATTAGTGCGCAAGTGTAATTTGTTTGATGTATTTATTTGAATGAACGTTTCGGTCCTATGATTGTGACCTTCTTCAGCATCTGTCAAATTATTATTACAATATATTATAAACGGTTCAGTTATCTTTTTACATGGATTACATAAAATAAACATACGTGTTGTGCGTTTGTTGCTGGCGCACCATAACTCTGTCAGTTCACTTGGCGAATTTAGTCTTTTTACGGTTCCAGCCGTGGATGACTTGTTTGGACGGGTTAAGGATGTTCGAAGCCATATTGTACTGATCAAGCAGGAGGCCTCTGGTGGCTCAGGGAGTAGCGCGCCTGACTCACATCCCAGAGAACTCGGGTTCGATTCCCGACTCCGACCCTGGCCTGCGCTTTCCTATTTTTCCTTTCCTACCACCTCCCTAACACAAATTCCTTCTTTCCCCCAAGAGGAACCTACATATATATGACATTATTCTATCTTTAAAACCAGTTTATGGCCGTATAGCGAGTATTCGCTGGAGCCAATCCCAAAACCCAAGCAAGCAAGTACTGATCAAGCGAGATACCGCGAACCACGAGATTTAAGACGCAACTGCCATATTGTTTAATATGTTACATACTTGATTGACATTATGTGTTTTTATTGTTTACCTTAAGAATCGTTTCGGTATTGAACATAAACATTGTAAAAAACGACTTGGGTAAATATTTACATTAACGGATACCTCGCCGATGACCTTGACCTTGACATATGTTGTCAAGGACATGACCCTGAGTAACTTTTCCTTATAACTTAATTGGCGGTCACTGTTTATTAAAAAGTTATAAACAAAAAAAATTAGAGAAATTTGCTACTTTGTGTCAGTGCTAGAGGAAGTAATTGGTATATTGCTTATATGCAATATAAGGGAGGCAGGTTCGATGACTTTGACCTTGACATATGTTGTCAAGGTTATCACCCTGAGTAACATAAATGATTTTTGTTGGCGCTCATTGTTTATTAAAAAATCGGTCTACAAATAAAAGTTATGAAACATTAATATAAGCATAAGCAGAAGCATAAATTTTAGTTTTGAATCAGAAATAGGTTTGGGTTAGGTTATATCGTCCGGAAATGGAGCCCCCCCGTAGGAGGGGCGGAACCTACTGCGTCCACGCATATACTTTACAATGCAAAGCGAGGTCTACCCCACAATTGTTGTGTGGATGGGAAAGTGTATATGTGGACGCAGCGGGTTCCGCTCTCCCCCCCCCCCTTCAGGGGGCTCCACTTCCGGAAGATATAATCTAACCAAAACCAAATTTTAGTTTTAAATAAGTAGGTTTTGTAATTTTTGTGGCAAATCGGAGGTAATGATGCTAATGTAAAGATTGATCGAAACGGGTATATTTTCAAACTTTATTGGTTAATAACTTTTTAATAAACAATGACCGCCGATTAAGTTATAAGGAAAAGTTACTCAGGATCATGTCCTTGTCAACATATGTCAAGGTAAAGGTCATCGGCGTATAGGCCCAACTTCGAAAGTTTTACAAATTCAAACAACTATTGCACATACTATTTTAATATCCCGTATTTTCCAATTTTCTCGGATTAATTTAAGCCTGTGGTCCGAAACTTACAAACCTCAAATTTCCTTGATGTGTTTGAAAATTCTCAGCAAATCTCAATTACAGGCACGTAACTAAGTCGTTCCGAACGAAGGAAACTTGCGTACACTTCGATCTTAGCTTTGTGAGCCGAGAAGCGTTGTTCCTCAATTTCCTTGATGTGTTTGAAAATTTTCGGCAAATCTTACTTACAGACACGTAACTAAGTCGTTCCGAACAATAAAAACTTGCGTACATTCGATCTTAGCTCTGTGAGCCGAGAAGCGTTGTTCCTCAATTTCCTTGATGTGTTTGAAAATTTTCGGCAAATCTCACTTACAGGCACGTAACTAAGTCGTTCCGAACGAAGGAAACTTGCGTACAATTCGATCTTAGCTTTGTGAGCCGAAAAGCGTTGTTCCTCAATTTCCTTGAAGTGTTTCGAAAATTTTCGGCAAATCTCACTTACAGGCACGTAACTAAGTCGTTCCGAACGGAGGAAACTTGCGTACACTTCGATCTTAGCTTTGTGAGCCGAGAAGCGTTGTTCCTCAATTTCCTTGATGTGTTATGAAAATTTTCGGCAAATCTCACTTACAGGTACGTAACTAAGTCGTTCCGAACGAAGGAAACTTGCGTACATAGCGATCTTAGCTCTGTGAGCCGAGAAGCGTTGTTCCTCAATTTCCTTGATGTGTTATGAAAATTTTCGGCAAATCTCACTTACAGGCACGTAACTAAGTCGTTCCGAACGAAGGAAACTTGCGTACATAGCGATCTTAGCTCTGTGAGCCGAGAAGCGTTGTTCCTCAATTTCCTTGATGTGTTATGAAAATTTTCGGCAAATCTCACTTACAGGCACGTAACTAAGTCGTTCCGAACGAAGGAAACTTGCGTACATAGCGATCTTAGCTCTGTGAGCCGAGAAGCGTTGTTCCTCAATTTCCTTGATGTGTTATGAAAATTTTCGGCAAATCTCACTTACAGGCACGTAACTAAGTCGTTCCGAACGAAGGAAACTTGCGTACATAGCGATCTTAGCTCTGTGAGCCGAGAAGCGTATTTCCTCAATTTCCTTGATGTGTTATGAAAATTTTCGGCAAATCTCACTTACAGGCACGTAACTAAATCGTTCCGAACGGAAACTTGCGTACACTTCCATTTTAGCTTTGTGAGCCGAGAAGCGTTGTTCCTCAATTTCCTTGATGTGTTATGAAAATTTTCGGCAAATCTCACTTACAGGCACGTAACTAAGTCGTTCCGAACGAAGGAAACTTGCGTACACTTCCATCTTAGCTTTGTGATCCGAGAAGCGTTGTTCCTCAATTTCCTTGATGTGTTATGAAAATTTTCGTCAAATCTCACTTACAGGCACGTAACTAAGTCGTTCCGAACGAAGGAAACTTGCGTACACTTCCATCTTAGCTTTGTGATCCGAGAAGCGTTGTTCCTCAATTTCCTTGATGTGTTATGAAAATTTTCGGCAAATCTCACTTACAGGCACGTAACTAAGTCGTTCCGAACGAAGGAAACTTGCGTACATAGCGATCTTAGCTCTGTGAGCCGAGAAGCGTTGTTCCTCAATTTCCTTGATGTGTTATGAAAATTTTCGGCAAATCTCACTTACAGGCACGTAACTAAGTCGTTCCGAACGAAGGAAACTTGCGTACACTTCGATCTTAGCTCTGTAAGCCGAGAAGCGTTGTTCCTCAATTTCCTTGATGTGTTATGAAAATTTTCGGCAAATCTCACTTACAGGCACGTAACTAAGTCGTTCCGAACGAAGGAAACTTGCGTACATAGCGATCTTAGCTCTGTGAGCCGAGAAGCGTTGTTCCTCAATTTCCTTGATGTGTTATGAAAATTTTCGGCAAATCTCACTTACAGGCACGTAACTAAGTCGTTCCGAACGAAGGAAACTTGCGTACATAGCGATCTTAGCTCTGTGAGCCGAGAAGCGTTGTTCCTCAATTTCCTTGATGTGTTATGAAAATTTTCGGCAAATCTCACTTACAGGCACGTAACTAAGTCGTTCCGAACGAAGGAAACTTGCGTACATAGCGATCTTAGCTCTGTGAGCCGAGAAGCGTTGTTCCTCAATTTCCTTGATGTGTTATGAAAATTTTCGGTAAATCTCACTTACAGGCACGTAACTAAGTCGTTCCGAACGAAGGAAACTTGCGTACATAGCGATCTTAGCTCTGTGTCCGAGAAGCGTTGTTCCTCAATTTCCTTGATGTGTTATGAAAATTTTCGGCAAATCTCACTTACAGGCACGTAACTAAGTCGTTCCGAACGAAGGAAACTTGCGTACATAGCGATCTTAGCTCTGTGAGCCGAGAAGCGTTGTTCCTCAATTTCCTTGATGTGTTATGAAAATTTTCGGCAAATCTCACTTACAGGCACGTAACTAAGTCGTTCCGAACGAAGGAAACTTGCGTACATAGCGATCTTAGCTCTGTGAGCCGAGAAGCGTTGTTCCTCAATTTCCTTGATGTGTTATGAAAATTTTCGGCAAATCTCACTTACAGGCACGTAACTAAGTCGTTCCGAACGAAGGAAACTTGCGTACATAGCGATCTTAGCTCTGTGAGCCGAGAAGCGTTGTTCCTCAATTTCCTTGATGTGTTATGAAAATTTTCGGCAAATCTCACTTACAGGCACGTAACTAAGTCGTTCCGAACGAAGGAAACTTGCGTACATAGCGATCTTAGCTCTGTGAGCCGAGAAGCGTTGTTCCTCAATTTCCTTGATGTGTTATGAAAATTTTCGGCAAATCTCACTTACAGGCACGTAACTAAGTCGTTCCGAACGAAGGAAACTTGCGTACATAGCGATCTTAGCTCTGTGTGCCGAGAAGCGTTGTTCCTCAATTTCCTTGATGTGTTATGAAAATTTTCGGCAAATCTCACTTACAGGCACGTAACTAAGTCGTTCCGAACGAAGGAAACTTGCGTACATAGCGATCTTAGCTCTGTGAGCCGAGAAGCGTTGTTCCTCAATTTCCTTGATGTGTTATGAAAATTTTCGGCAAATCTCACTTACAGGCTCGTAACTAAGTCGTTCCGAACGAAGGAAACTTGCGTACATAGCGATCTTAGCTCTGTGAGCCGAGAAGCGTTGTTCCTCAATTTCCTTGATGTGTTATGAAAATTTTCGGCAAATCTCACTTACAGGCACGTAACTAAGTCGTTCCGAACGAAGGAAACTTGCGTACACTTCGATCTTAGCTCTGTGAGCCGAGAAGCGTTGTTCCTCAATTTCCTTGATGTGTTATGAAAATTTTCGGCAAATCTCACTTACAGGCACGTAACTAAGTCGTTCCGAACGAAGGAAACTTGCGTACATAGCGATCTTAGCTCTGTGAGCCGAGAAGCGTTGTTCCTCAATTTCCTTGATGTGTTATGAAAATTTTCGGCATATCTCACTTACAGGCACGTAACTAAGTCGTTCCGAACGAAGGAAACTTGCGTACATAGCGATCTTAGCTCTGTGAGCCGAGAAGCGTTGTTCCTCAATTTCCTTGATGTGTTATGAAAATTTTCGGCAAATCTCACTTACAGGCACGTAACTAAGTCGTTCCGAACGAAGGAAACTTGCGTACATAGCGATCTTAGCTCTGTGATGCCGAGAAGCGTTGTTCCTCAATTTCCTTGATGTGTTATGAAAATTTTCGGCAAATCTCACTTACAGGCACGTAACTAAGTCGTTCCGAACGAAGGAAACTTGCGTACACTAGCGATCTTAGCTTTGTGAGCCGAGAAGCGTTGTTCCTCAATTTCCTTGATGTGTTATGAAAATTTTCGGCAAATCTCACTTACAGGCACGTAACTAAGTCGTTCCGAACGAAGGAAACTTGCGTACATAGCGATCTTAGCTCTGTGAGCCGAGAAGCGTTGTTCCTCAATTTCCTTGATGTGTTTCAAAAATTTTCGGCAAATCTCACTTACAGGCACGTAACTAAGTCGTTCCGAACGAAGGAAACTTGCGTACATAGCGATCTTAGCTCTGTGAGCCGAGAAGCGTTGTTCCTCAATTTCCTTGATGTGTTATGAAAATTTTCGGCAAATCTCACTTACAGGCACGTAACTAAGTCGTTCCGAACGAAGGAAACTTGCGTACATAGCGATCTTAGCTCTGTGAGCCGAGAAGCGTTGTTCCTCAATTTCCTTGATGTGTTATGAAAATTTTCGGCAAATCTCACTTACAGGCACGTAACTAAGTCGTTCCGAACGAAGGAAACTTGCGTACATAGCGATCTTAGCTCTGTGAGCCGAGAAGCGTTGTTCCTCAATTTCCTTGATGTGTTATGAAAATTTTCGGCAAATCTCACTTACAGGCACGTAACTAAGTCGTTCCGAACGAAGGAAACTTGCGTACATAGCGATCTTAGCTCTGTGAGCCGAGAAGCGTTGTTCCTCAATTTCCTTGATGTGTTATGAAAATTTTCGGCATATCTCACTTACAGGCACGTAACTAAGTCGTTCCGAACGAAGGAAACTTGCGTACATAGCGATCTTAGCTCTGTGAGCCGAGAAGCGTTGTTCCTCAATTTCCTTGATGTGTTATGAAAATTTTCGGCAAATCTCACTTACAGGCACGTAACTAAGTCGTTCCGAACGAAGGAAACTTGCGTACATAGCGATCTTAGCTCTGTGTGCCGAGAAGCGTTGTTCCTCAATTTCCTTGATGTGTTATGAAAATTTTCGGCAAATCTCACTTACAGGCACGTAACTAAGTCGTTCCGAACGAAGGAAACTTGCGTACATAGCGATCTTAGCTCTGTGAGCCGAGAAGCGTTGTTCCTCAATTTCCTTGATGTGTTATGAAAATTTTCGGCAAATCTCACTTACAGGCACGTAACTAAGTCGTTCCGAACGAAGGAAACTTGCGTACACTAGCGATCTTAGCTCTGTGAGCCGAGAAGCGTTGTTCCTCAATTTCCTTGATGTGTTATGAAAATTTTCGGCAAATCTCACTTACAGGCACGTAACTAAGTCGTTCCGAACGAAGGAAACTTGCGTACATAGCGATCTTAGCTCTGTGAGCCGAGAAGCGTTGTTCCTCAATTTCCTTGATGTGTTATGAAAATTTTCGGCAAATCTCACTTACAGGCACGTAACTAAGTCGTTCCGAACGAAGGAAACTTGCGTACATAGCGATCTTAGCTCTGTGAGCCGAGAAGCGTTGTTCCTCAATTTCCTTGATGTGTTATGAAAATTTTCGGCAAATCTCACTTACAGGCACGTAACTAAGTCGTTCCGAACGAAGGAAACTTGCGTACATAGCGATCTTAGCTCTGTGAGCCGAGAAGCGTTGTTCCTCAATTTCCTTGATGTGTTATGAAAATTTTCGGCAAATCTCACTTACAGGCACGTAACTAAGTCGTTCCGAACGAAGGAAACTTGCGTACATAGCGATCTTAGCTCTGTGAGCCGAGAAGCGTTGTTCCTCAATTTCCTTGATGTGTTATGAAAATTTTCGGCAAATCTCACTTACAGGCACGTAACTAAGTCGTTCCGAACGAAGGAAACTTGCGTACATAGCGATCTTAGCTCTGTGAGCCGAGAAGCGTTGTTCCTCAATTTCCTTGATGTGTTATGAAAATTTTCGGCAAATCTCACTTACAGGCACGTAACTAAGTCGTTCCGAACGAAGGAAACTTGCGTACATAGCGATCTTAGCTCTGTGAGCCGAGAAGCGTTGTTCCTCAATTTCCTTGATGTGTTATGAAAATTTTCGGCAAATCTCACTTACAGGCACGTAACTAAGTCGTTCCGAACGAAGGAAACTTGCGTACATAGCGATCTTAGCTCTGTGAGCCGAGAAGCGTTGTTCCTCAATTTCCTTGATGTGTTATGAAAATTTTCGGCAAATCTCACTTACAGGCACGTAACTAAGTCGTTCCGAACGAAGGAAACTTGCGTACATAGCGATCTTATCTCTGTGAGCCGAGAAGCGTTGTTCCTCAATTTCCTTGATGTGTTATGAAAATTTTCGGCAAATCTCACTTACAGGCACGTAACTAAGTCGTTCCGAACGAAGGAAACTTGCGTACATAGCGATCTTAGCTCTGTGAGCCGAGAAGCGTTGTTCCTCAATTTCCTTGATGTGTTATGAAAATTTTCGGCAAATCTCACTTACAGGCACGTAACTAAGTCGTTCCGAACGAAGGAAACTTGCGTACATAGCGATCTTAGCTCTGTGAGCCGAGAAGCGTTGTTCCTCAATTTCCTTGATGTGTTATGAAAATTTTCGGCAAATCTCACTTACAGGCACGTAACTAAGTCGTTCCGAACGAAGGAAACTTGCGTACATAGCGATCTTATCTCTGTGAGCCGAGAAGCGTTGTTCCTCAATTTCCTTGATGTGTTATGAAAATTTTCGGCAAATCTCGTTACAGGCACGTAACTAAGTCGTTCCGAACGAAGGAAACTTGCGTACATAGCGATCTTAGCTCTGTGAGCCGAGAAGCGTTGTTCCTCAATTTCCTTGATGTGTTATGAAAATTTTCGGCAAATCTCACTTACAGGCACGTAACTAAGTCGTTCCGAACGAAGGAAACTTGCGTACATAGCGATCTTAGCTCTGTGAGCCGAGAAGCGTTGTTCCTCAATTTCCTTGATGTGTTATGAAAATTTTCGGCAAATCTCACTTACAGGCACGTAACTAAGTCGTTCCGAACGAAGGAAACTTGCGTACATAGCGATCTTAGCTCTGTGAGCCGAGAAGCGTTGTTCCTCAATTTCCTTGATGTGTTATGAAAATTTTCGGCAAATCTCACTTACAGGCACGTAACTAAGTCGTTCCGAACGAAGGAAACTTGCGTACATAGCGATCTTATCTCTGTGAGCCGAGAAGCGTTGTTCCTCAATTTCCTTGATGTGTTATGAAAATTTTCGGCAAATCTCACTTACAGGCACGTAACTAAGTCGTTCCGAACGAAGGAAACTTGCGTACATAGCGATCTTAGCTCTGTGAGCCGAGAAGCGTTGTTCCTCAATTTCCTTGATGTGTTATGAAAATTTTCGGCAAATCTCACTTACAGGCACGTAACTAAGTCGTTCCGAACGAAGGAAACTTGCGTACATAGCGATCTTAGCTCTGTGAGCCGAGAAGCGTTGTTCCTCAATTTCCTTGATGTGTTATGAAAATTTTCGGCAAATCTCACTTACAGGCACGTAACTAAGTCGTTCCGAACGAAGGAAACTTGCGTACATAGCGATCTTAGCTTGTGAGCCGAGAAGCGTTGTTCCTCAATTTCCTTGATGTGTTATGAAAATTTTCGGCAAATCTCGTTACAGGCACGTAACTAAGTCGTTCCGAACGAAGGAAACTTGCGTACATAGCGATCTTAGCTCTGTGAGCCGAGAAGCGTTGTTCCTCAATTTCCTTGATGTGTTATGAAAATTTTCGGCAAATCTCACTTACAGGCACGTAACTAAGTCGTTCCGAACGAAGGAAACTTGCGTACATAGCGATCTTAGCTCTGTGAGCCGAGAAGCGTTGTTCCTCAATTTCCTTGATGTGTTATGAAAATTTTCGGCAAATCTCACTTACAGGCACGTAACTAAGTCGTTCCGAACGAAGGAAACTTGCGTACATAGCGATCTTAGCTCTGTGAGCCGAGAAGCGTTGTTCCTCAATTTCCTTGATGTGTTATGAAAATTTTCGGCAAATCTCACTTACAGGCACGTAACTAAGTCGTTCCGAACGAAGGAAACTTGCGTACATAGCGATCTTATCTCTGTGAGCCGAGAAGCGTTGTTCCTCAATTTCCTTGATGTGTTATGAAAATTTTCGGCAAATCTCACTTACAGGCACGTAACTAAGTCGTTCCGAACGAAGGAAACTTGCGTACATAGCGATCTTAGCTCTGTGAGCCGAGAAGCGTTGTTCCTCAATTTCCTTGATGTGTTATGAAAATTTTCGGCAAATCTCACTTACAGGCACGTAACTAAGTCGTTCCGAACGAAGGAAACTTGCGTACATAGCGATCTTAGCTCTGTGAGCCGAGAAGCGTTGTTCCTCAATTTCCTTGATGTGTTATGAAAATTTTCGGCAAATCTCACTTACAGGCACGTAACTAAGTCGTTCCGAACGAAGGAAACTTGCGTACATAGCGATCTTAGCTCTGTGAGCCGAGAAGCGTTGTTCCTCAATTTCCTTGATGTGTTATGAAAATTTTCGGCAAATCTCACTTACAGGCACGTAACTAAGTCGTTCCGAACGAAGGAAACTTGCGTACATAGCGATCTTATCTCTGTGAGCCGAGAAGCGTTGTTCCTCAATTTCCTTGATGTGTTATGAAAATTTTCGGCAAATCTCACTTACAGGCACGTAACTAAGTCGTTCCGAACGAAGGAAACTTGCGTACATAGCGATCTTAGCTCTGTGAGCCGAGAAGCGTTGTTCCTCAATTTCCTTGATGTGTTATGAAAATTTTCGGCAAATCTCACTTACAGGCACGTAACTAAGTCGTTCCGAACGAAGGAAACTTGCGTACATAGCGATCTTATCTCTGTGAGCCGAGAAGCGTTGTTCCTCAATTTCCTTGATGTGTTATGAAAATTTTCGGCAAATCTCACTTACAGGCACGTAACTAAGTCGTTCCGAACGAAGGAAACTTGCGTACATAGCGATCTTAGCTCTGTGAGCCGAGAAGCGTTGTTCCTCAATTTCCTTGATGTGTTATGAAAATTTTCGGCAAATCTCACTTACAGGCACGTAACTAAGTCGTTCCGAACGAAGGAAACTTGCGTACATAGCGATCTTATCTCTGTGAGCCGAGAAGCGTTGTTCCTCAATTTCCTTGATGTGTTATGAAAATTTTCGGCAAATCTCACTTACAGGCACGTAACTAAGTCGTTCCGAACGAAGGAAACTTGCGTACATAGCGATCTTATCTCTGTGAGCCGAGAAGCGTTGTTCCTCAATTTCCTTGATGTGTTATGAAAATTTTCGGCAAATCTCACTTACAGGCACGTAACTAAGTCGTTCCGAACGAAGGAAACTTGCGTACATAGCGATCTTAGCTTTGTGAGCCGAGAAGCGTTGTTCCTCAATTTCCTTGATGTGTTATGAAAATTTTCGGCAAATCTCACTTACAGGCACGTAACTAAGTCGTTCCGAACGAAGGAAACTTGCGTACATAGCGATCTTAGCTCTGTGAGCCGAGAAGCGTTGTTCCTCAATTTCCTTGATGTGTTATGAAAATTTTCGGCAAATCTCACTTACAGGAACGTAACTAAGTCGTTCCGAACGAAGGAAACTTGCGTACATAGCGATCTTATCTCTGTGAGCCGAGAAGCGTTGTTCCTCAATTTCCTTGATGTGTTATGAAAATTTTCGGACACCGCTCGACAGGACACGCAGTATCGGACAAGGAACGATTGGACACTGCACGATTGCACACAGAATTATCGGACACCGCACTATCGAACACCACACGTTCGGACCTCACACTGCACGATCGGTTACTGCACGATCGGACACCGCACGATTGGACACTGCACGATTGGACACCGAACGATTGGACACTGCACGATTGGACACCGCACGATTGGACACGCACACTGCACGATTGGACACTGCACGATTGGAC
This sequence comes from Formica aserva, assembly GCA_037039905.1. Lineage (NCBI taxonomy): Eukaryota > Metazoa > Arthropoda > Insecta > Hymenoptera > Formicidae > Formica > Formica aserva. The sequence goes on along the minus strand of JAXRKO010000742.1, from coordinate 12,248 downwards.
AACGTACGATTAGACACTGCACGATTGGACACCGCATCATTGGACACTGCACGATTGGACACCGCACGATTGGACACTGCACAATTGGACACCACATAATTGGACAGTGCACGATTGGACACCGCACGATTGAACACTGCACGATTGGACACAGTGTGTTCCGCCCCCCCTTCGGGGGGGCTCCACTATCATAAAACTAGACAAATAAGTTTGCGTTGAACCTCGCTTCGCGTGGAAAGTTGTAAACTTATGTGGAACCTTACTTCGCATTACAAAGAATATGTGTGGAGGCGTATGTTCCGCCCCCCTTACAGAGGGGCACCACTATCAAAAAACTAGACATATAGGTTTGCGTTGAACTCGCTTCACGTGGAAAGTTGTATACCTATGTAGAACCTTACTTCGCATTAAAAAGTATATGAGTGTGGGCGTATGTTCCGCTCCCCTAGGGGTGGGTTCCACTTCCGGAAGATCTAACCTAACCCATACCTATTTCTGATTTAAAACTAAAATTTATGCTTCTGCTTGTGCCCTCTTTATGCATAATTACCGGTTTCCAATCGTACGGTGTCCAATCGAGCGGTGTCCAATCGTGCGGTGTCCAATCGTGCAGTGTCCAATAATGCGTGTCCAATCGTGCAGTGTCCGATCGTACGGTGTCCAATCGTGCAGTGTCCAATTGTGCAGTGTGCGTGTCCTATTGTGTGGTGTACAATCGTGCAGTGTCCAATCGTCGGTTTCCTATTGTGCGGTGTCTAATCGTGCAGTTCCGAACGAAGGTCCCATACTACGTGTCCGATCGAGTGGTGTCCGATTGTTCTGTGTCCGAGAAGCGTTGTTCCTCAATTTCCTTGATGTGTTATGAAAATTTTCGGCAAATCTCACTTACAGGCACGTAACTAAGTCGTTCCGAACGAAGGAAACTTGCGTACATAGCGATCTTATCTCTGTGAGCCGAGAAGCGTTGTTCCTCAATTTCCTTGATGTGTTATGAAAATTTTCGGCAAATCTCACTTACAGGCACGTAACTAAGTCGTTCCGAACGAAGGAAACTTGCGTACATAGCGATCTTATCTCTGTGAGCCGAGAAGCGTTGTTCCTCAATTTCCTTGATGTGTTATGAAAATTTTCGGCAAATCTCACTTACAGGCACGTAACTAAGTCGTTCCGAACGAAGGAAACTTGCGTACATAGCGATCTTATCTCTGTGAGCCGAGAAGCGTTGTTCCTCAATTTCCTTGATGTGTTATGAAAATTTTCGGCAAATCTCACTTACAGGCACGTAACTAAGTCGTTCCGAACGAAGGAAACTTGCGTACATAGCGATCTTAGCTCTGTGAGCCGAGAAGCGTTGTTCCTCAATTTCCTTGATGTGTTATGAAAATTTTCGGCAAATCTCACTTACAGGCACGTAACTAAGTCGTTCCGAACGAAGGAAACTTGCGTACATAGCGATCTTATCTCTGTGAGCCGAGAAGCGTTGTTCCTCAATTTCCTTGATGTGTTATGAAAATTTTCGGCAAATCTCACTTACAGGCACGTAACTAAGTCGTTCCGAACGAAGGAAACTTGCGTACATAGCGATCTTAGCTCTGTGAGCCGAGAAGCGTTGTTCCTCAATTTCCTTGATGTGTTATGAAAATTTTCGGCAAATCTCACTTACAGGCACGTAACTAAGTCGTTCCGAACGAAGGAAACTTGCGTACATAGCGATCTTATCTCTGTGAGCCGAGAAGCGTTGTTCCTCAATTTCCTTGATGTGTTATGAAAATTTTCGGCAAATCTCACTTACAGGCACGTAACTAAGTCGTTCCGAACGAAGGAAACTTGCGTACATAGCGATCTTAGCTCTGTGAGCCGAGAAGCGTTGTTCCTCAATTTCCTTGATGTGTTATGAAAATTTTCGGCAAATCTCACTTACAGGCACGTAACTAAGTCGTTCCGAACGAAGGAAACTTGCGTACATAGCGATCTTAGCTCTGTGAGCCGAGAAGCGTTGTTCCTCAATTTCCTTGATGTGTTATGAAAATTTTCGGCAAATCTCACTTACAGGCACGTAACTAAGTCGTTCCGAACGAAGGAAACTTGCGTACATAGCGATCTTATCTCTGTGAGCCGAGAAGCGTTGTTCCTCAATTTCCTTGATGTGTTATGAAAATTTTCGGCAAATCTCACTTACAGGCACGTAACTAAGTCGTTCCGAACGAAGGAAACTTGCGTACATAGCGATCTTAGCTCTGTGAGCCGAGAAGCGTTGTTCCTCAATTTCCTTGATGTGTTATGAAAATTTTCGGCAAATCTCACTTACAGGCACGTAACTAAGTCGTTCCGAACGAAGGAAACTTGCGTACATAGCGATCTTAGCTCTGTGAGCCGAGAAGCGTTGTTCCTCAATTTCCTTGATGTGTTATGAAAATTTTCGGCAAATCTCACTTACAGGCACGTAACTAAGTCGTTCCGAACGAAGGAAACTTGCGTACATAGCGATCTTAGCTCTGTGAGCCGAGAAGCGTTGTTCCTCAATTTCCTTGATGTGTTATGAAAATTTTCGGCAAATCTCACTTACAGGCACGTAACTAAGTCGTTCCGAACGAAGGAAACTTGCGTACATAGCGATCTTAGCTCTGTGAGCCGAGAAGCGTTGTTCCTCAATTTCCTTGATGTGTTATGAAAATTTTCGGCAAATCTCACTTACAGGCACGTAACTAAGTCGTTCCGAACGAAGGAAACTTGCGTACATAGCGATCTTAGCTCTGTGAGCCGAGAAGCGTTGTTCCTCAATTTCCTTGATGTGTTATGAAAATTTTCGGCAAATCTCACTTACAGGCACGTAACTAAGTCGTTCCGAACGAAGGAAACTTGCGTACATAGCGATCTTAGCTCTGTGAGCCGAGAAGCGTTGTTCCTCAATTTCCTTGATGTGTTATGAAAATTTTCGGCAAATCTCACTTACAGGCACGTAACTAAGTCGTTCCGAACGAAGGAAACTTGCGTACATAGCGATCTTAGCTCTGTGAGCCGAGAAGCGTTGTTCCTCAATTTCCTTGATGTGTTATGAAAATTTTCGGCAAATCTCACTTACAGGCACGTAACTAAGTCGTTCCGAACGAAGGAAACTTGCGTACATAGCGATCTTAGCTCTGTGAGCCGAGAAGCGTTGTTCCTCAATTTCCTTGATGTGTTATGAAAATTTTCGGCAAATCTCACTTACAGGCACGTAACTAAGTCGTTCCGAACGAAGGAAACTTGCGTACATAGCGATCTTAGCTCTGTGAGCCGAGAAGCGTTGTTCCTCAATTTCCTTGATGTGTTATGAAAATTTTCGGCAAATCTCACTTACAGGCACGTAACTAAGTCGTTCCGAACGAAGGAAACTTGCGTACATAGCGATCTTAGCTCTGTGAGCCGAGAAGCGTTGTTCCTCAATTTCCTTGATGTGTTATGAAAATTTTCGGCAAATCTCACTTACAGGCACGTAACTAAGTCGTTCCGAACGAAGGAAACTTGCGTACATAGCGATCTTAGCTCTGTGAGCCGAGAAGCGTTGTTCCTCAATTTCCTTGATGTGTTATGAAAATTTTCGGCAAATCTCACTTACAGGCACGTAACTAAGTCGTTCCGAACGAAGGAAACTTGCGTACATAGCGATCTTATCTCTGTGAGCCGAGAAGCGTTGTTCCTCAATTTCCTTGATGTGTTATGAAAATTTTCGGCAAATCTCACTTACAGGCACGTAACTAAGTCGTTCCGAACGAAGGAAACTTGCGTACATAGCGATCTTAGCTCTGTGAGCCGAGAAGCGTTGTTCCTCAATTTCCTTGATGTGTTATGAAAATTTTCGGCAAATCTCACTTACAGGCACGTAACTAAGTCGTTCCGAACGAAGGAAACTTGCGTACATAGCGATCTTAGCTCTGTGAGCCGAGAAGCGTTGTTCCTCAATTTCCTTGATGTGTTATGAAAATTTTCGGCAAATCTCACTTACAGGCACGTAACTAAGTCGTTCCGAACGAAGGAAACTTGCGTACATAGCGATCTTAGCTCTGTGAGCCGAGAAGCGTTGTTCCTCAATTTCCTTGATGTGTTATGAAAATTTTCGGCAAATCTCACTTACAGGCACGTAACTAAGTCGTTCCGAACGAAGGAAACTTGCGTACATAGCGATCTTATCTCTGTGAGCCGAGAAGCGTTGTTCCTCAATTTCCTTGATGTGTTATGAAAATTTTCGGCAAATCTCACTTACAGGCACGTAACTAAGTCGTTCCGAACGAAGGAAACTTGCGTACATAGCGATCTTATCTCTGTGAGCCGAGAAGCGTTGTTCCTCAATTTCCTTGATGTGTTATGAAAATTTTCGGCAAATCTCACTTACAGGCACGTAACTAAGTCGTTCCGAACGAAGGAAACTTGCGTACATAGCGATCTTAGCCTTGTGAGCCGAGAAGCGTTGTTCCTCAATTTCCTTGATGTGTTATGAAAATTTTCGGCAAATCTCACTTACAGGCACGTAACTAAGTCGTTCCGAACGAAGGAAACTTGCGTACATAGCGATCTTAGCTCTGTGAGCCGAGAAGCGTTGTTCCTCAATTTCCTTGATGTGTTATGAAAATTTTCGGCAAATCTCACTTACAGGCACGTAACTAAGTCGTTCCGAACGAAGGAAACTTGCGTACATAGCGATCTTAGCTCTGTGAGCCGAGAAGCGTTGTTCCTCAATTTCCTTGATGTGTTATGAAAATTTTCGGCAAATCTCACTTACAGGCACGTAACTAAGTCGTTCCGAACGAAGGAAACTTGCGTACATAGCGATCTTATCTCTGTGAGCCGAGAAGCGTTGTTCCTCAATTTCCTTGATGTGTTATGAAAATTTTCGGCAAATCTCACTTACAGGCACGTAACTAAGTCGTTCCGAACGAAGGAAACTTGCGTACATAGCGATCTTAGCTCTGTGAGCCGAGAAGCGTTGTTCCTCAATTTCCTTGATGTGTTATGAAAATTTTCGGCAAATCTCACTTACAGGCACGTAACTAAGTCGTTCCGAACGAAGGAAACTTGCGTACATAGCGATCTTAGCTCTGTGAGCCGAGAAGCGTTGTTCCTCAATTTCCTTGATGTGTTATGAAAATTTTCGGCAAATCTCACTTACAGGCACGTAACTAAGTCGTTCCGAACGAAGGAAACTTGCGTACATAGCGATCTTAGCTCTGTGAGCCGAGAAGCGTTGTTCCTCAATTTCCTTGATGTGTTATGAAAATTTTCGGCAAATCTCACTTACAGGCACGTAACTAAGTCGTTCCGAACGAAGGAAACTTGCGTACATAGCGATCTTAGCTCTGTGAGCCGAGAAGCGTTGTTCCTCAATTTCCTTGATGTGTTATGAAAATTTTCGGCAAATCTCACTTACAGGCACGTAACTAAGTCGTTCCGAACGAAGGAAACTTGCGTACATAGCGATCTTATCTCTGTGAGCCGAGAAGCGTTGTTCCTCAATTTCCTTGATGTGTTATGAAAATTTTCGGCAAATCTCACTTACAGGCACGTAACTAAGTCGTTCCGAACGAAGGAAACTTGCGTACATAGCGATCTTAGCTCTGTGAGCCGAGAAGCGTTGTTCCTCAATTTCCTTGATGTGTTATGAAAATTTTCGGCAAATCTCACTTACAGGCACGTAACTAAGTCGTTCCGAACGAAGGAAACTTGCGTACATAGCGATCTTAGCTCTGTGAGCCGAGAAGCGTTGTTCCTCAATTTCCTTGATGTGTTATGAAAATTTTCGGCAAATCTCACTTACAGGCACGTAACTAAGTCGTTCCGAACGAAGGAAACTTGCGTACATAGCGATCTTAGCTCTGTGAGCCGAGAAGCGTTGTTCCTCAATTTCCTTGATGTGTTATGAAAATTTTCGGCAAATCTCACTTACAGGCACGTAACTAAGTCGTTCCGAACGAAGGAAACTTGCGTACATAGCGATCTTATCTCTGTGAGCCGAGAAGCGTTGTTCCTCAATTTCCTTGATGTGTTATGAAAATTTTCGGCAAATCTCACTTACAGGCACGTAACTAAGTCGTTCCGAACGAAGGAAACTTGCGTACATAGCGATCTTATCTCTGTGAGCCGAGAAGCGTTGTTCCTCAATTTCCTTGATGTGTTATGAAAATTTTCGGCAAATCTCACTTACAGGCACGTAACTAAGTCGTTCCGAACGAAGGAAACTTGCGTACATAGCGATCTTATCTCTGTGAGCCGAGAAGCGTTGTTCCTCAATTTCCTTGATGTGTTATGAAAATTTTCGGCAAATCTCACTTACAGGCACGTAACTAAGTCGTTCCGAACGAAGGAAACTTGCGTACATAGCGATCTTATCTCTGTGAGCCGAGAAGCGTTGTTCCTCAATTTCCTTGATGTGTTATGAAAATTTTCGGCAAATCTCACTTACAGGCACGTAACTAAGTCGTTCCGAACGAAGGAAACTTGCGTACATAGCGATCTTAGCTCTGTGAGCCGAGAAGCGTTGTTCCTCAATTTCCTTGATGTGTTATGAAAATTTTCGGCAAATCTCACTTACAGGCACGTAACTAAGTCGTTCCGAACGAAGGAAACTTGCGTACATAGCGATCTTAGCTCTGTGAGCCGAGAAGCGTTGTTCCTCAATTTCCTTGATGTGTTATGAAAATTTTCGGCAAATCTCACTTACAGGCACGTAACTAAGTCGTTCCGAACGAAGGAAACTTGCGTACATAGCGATCTTAGCTCTGTGAGCCGAGAAGCGTTGTTCCTCAATTTCCTTGATGTGTTATGAAAATTTTCGGCAAATCTCACTTACAGGCACGTAACTAAGTCGTTCCGAACGAAGGAAACTTGCGTACATAGCGATCTTAGCTCTGTGAGCCGAGAAGCGTTGTTCCTCAATTTCCTTGATGTGTTATGAAAATTTTCGGCAAATCTCACTTACAGGCACGTAACTAAGTCGTTCCGAACGAAGGAAACTTGCGTACATAGCGATCTTAGCTCTGTGAGCCGAGAAGCGTTGTTCCTCAATTTCCTTGATGTGTTATGAAAATTTTCGGCAAATCTCACTTACAGGCACGTAACTAAGTCGTTCCGAACGAAGGAAACTTGCGTACATAGCGATCTTAGCTCTGTGAGCCGAGAAGCGTTGTTCCTCAATTTCCTTGATGTGTTATGAAAATTTTCGGCAAATCTCACTTACAGGCACGTAACTAAGTCGTTCCGAACGAAGGAAACTTGCGTACATAGCGATCTTATCTCTGTGAGCCGAGAAGCGTTGTTCCTCAATTTCCTTGATGTGTTATGAAAATTTTCGGCAAATCTCACTTACAGGCACGTAACTAAGTCGTTCCGAACGAAGGAAACTTGCGTACATAGCGATCTTATCTCTGTGAGCCGAGAAGCGTTGTTCCTCAATTTCCTTGATGTGTTATGAAAATTTTCGGCAAATCTCACTTACAGGCACGTAACTAAGTCGTTCCGAACGAAGGAAACTTGCGTACATAGCGATCTTAGCTCTGTGAGCCGAGAAGCGTTGTTCCTCAATTTCCTTGATGTGTTATGAAAATTTTCGGCAAATCTCACTTACAGGCACGTAACTAAGTCGTTCCGAACGAAGGAAACTTGCGTACATAGCGATCTTAGCTCTGTGAGCCGAGAAGCGTTGTTCCTCAATTTCCTTGATGTGTTATGAAAATTTTCGGCAAATCTCACTTACAGGCACGTAACTAAGTCGTTCCGAACGAAGGAAACTTGCGTACATAGCGATCTTATCTCTGTGAGCCGAGAAGCGTTGTTCCTCAATTTCCTTGATGTGTTATGAAAATTTTCGGCAAATCTCACTTACAGGCACGTAACTAAGTCGTTCCGAACGAAGGAAACTTGCGTACATAGCGATCTTAGCTCTGTGAGCCGAGAAGCGTTGTTCCTCAATTTCCTTGATGTGTTATGAAAATTTTCGGCAAATCTCACTTACAGGCACGTAACTAAGTCGTTCCGAACGAAGGAAACTTGCGTACATAGCGATCTTAGCTCTGTGAGCCGAGAAGCGTTGTTCCTCAATTTCCTTGATGTGTTATGAAAATTTTCGGCAAATCTCACTTACAGGCACGTAACTAAGTCGTTCCGAACGAAGGAAACTTGCGTACATAGCGATCTTATCTCTGTGAGCCGAGAAGCGTTGTTCCTCAATTTCCTTGATGTGTTATGAAAATTTTCGGCAAATCTCACTTACAGGCACGTAACTAAGTCGTTCCGAACGAAGGAAACTTGCGTACATAGCGATCTTATCTCTGTGAGCCGAGAAGCGTTGTTCCTCAATTTCCTTGATGTGTTATGAAAATTTTCGGCAAATCTCACTTACAGGCACGTAACTAAGTCGTTCCGAACGAAGGAAACTTGCGTACATAGCGATCTTATCTCTGTGAGCCGAGAAGCGTTGTTCCTCAATTTCCTTGATGTGTTATGAAAATTTTCGGCAAATCTCACTTACAGGCACGTAACTAAGTCGTTCCGAACGAAGGAAACTTGCGTACATAGCGATCTTAGCTCTGTGAGCCGAGAAGCGTTGTTCCTCAATTTCCTTGATGTGTTATGAAAATTTTCGGCAAATCTCACTTACAGGCACGTAACTAAGTCGTTCCGAACGAAGGAAACTTGCGTACATAGCGATCTTAGCTCTGTGAGCCGAGAAGCGTTGTTCCTCAATTTCCTTGATGTGTTATGAAAATTTTCGGCAAATCTCACTTACAGGCACGTAACTAAGTCGTTCCGAACGAAGGAAACTTGCGTACATAGCGATCTTAGCTCTGTGAGCCGAGAAGCGTTGTTCCTCAATTTCCTTGATGTGTTATGAAAATTTTCGGCAAATCTCACTTACAGGCACGTAACTAAGTCGTTCCGAACGAAGGAAACTTGCGTACATAGCGATCTTATCTCTGTGAGCCGAGAAGCGTTGTTCCTCAATTTCCTTGATGTGTTATGAAAATTTTCGGCAAATCTCACTTACAGGCACGTAACTAAGTCGTTCCGAACGAAGGAAACTTGCGTACATAGCGATCTTAGCTCTGTGAGCCGAGAAGCGTTGTTCCTCAATTTCCTTGATGTGTTATGAAAATTTTCGGCAAATCTCACTTACAGGCACGTAACTAAGTCGTTCCGAACGAAGGAAACTTGCGTACATAGCGATCTTATCTCTGTGAGCCGAGAAGCGTTGTTCCTCAATTTCCTTGATGTGTTATGAAAATTTTCGGCAAATCTCACTTACAGGCACGTAACTAAGTCGTTCCGAACGAAGGAAACTTGCGTACATAGCGATCTTAGCTCTGTGAGCCGAGAAGCGTTGTTCCTCAATTTCCTTGATGTGTTATGAAAATTTTCGGCAAATCTCACTTACAGGCACGTAACTAAGTCGTTCCGAACGAAGGAAACTTGCGTACATAGCGATCTTAGCTCTGTGAGCCGAGAAGCGTTGTTCCTCAATTTCCTTGATGTGTTATGAAAATTTTCGGCAAATCTCACTTACAGGCACGTAACTAAGTCGTTCCGAACGAAGGAAACTTGCGTACATAGCGATCTTAGCTCTGTGAGCCGAGAAGCGTTGTTCCTCAATTTCCTTGATGTGTTATGAAAATTTTCGGCAAATCTCACTTACAGGCACGTAACTAAGTCGTTCCGAACGAAGGAAACTTGCGTACATAGCGATCTTAGCTCTGTGAGCCGAGAAGCGTTGTTCCTCAATTTCCTTGATGTGTTATGAAAATTTTCGGCAAATCTCACTTACAGGCACGTAACTAAGTCGTTCCGAACGAAGGAAACTTGCGTACATAGCGATCTTATCTCTGTGAGCCGAGAAGCGTTGTTCCTCAATTTCCTTGATGTGTTATAAAAATTTTGGCAAATCTCACTTACAGGAACGTAACTAAGTCGTTCCGAACGAAGGAAACTTGCGTACATAGCGATCTTATCTCTGTGAGCCGAGAAGCGTTGTTCCTCAATTTGGGTGACACCCGTACGGACACGGAACGATCGGACACCGCTCGATGGGACACGCAGTATCGGACACGGAACGAAAGGACACTGCACGATTGCACACAGAATTATCGGACACCGCACCATCGGACACCACACATTCGGACACGCACACTGCACGATCGGACACTGCACGATTGGACAACGTACGATTAGACACTGCACGATTGGACACCGCATCATTGGACACTGCACGATTGGACACCGCACGATTGGACACTGCACAATTGGACACCACATAATTGGACAGTGCACGATTGGACACCGCACGATTGAACACTGCACGATTGGACACAGTGGGTTCCGCCCCCTCTTCGGGGGGGCTCCACTATCATAAAACTAGACAAATAAGTTTGCGTTGAACCTCGCTTCGCGTGGAAAGTTGTAAACTTATGTGGAAACTTACTTCGCATTAAAAAGAATATGTGTGGAGGCTGTATGTTCCGCCCCCCCTTACAGGGGAGCACCACTATCAAAAAACTAGACATATAGGTTTGCGTTGAACCTCGCTTCACGTGGAAAGTTGTTTACCTATGTAGAACCTTACTTCGCATTAAAAAGTATATGAGTGTGGGCAGTATGTTCCGCTCCCCTAGGGGTGGGTTCCACTTCCGGAAGATATAAACTAACCCATACCTATTTCTGATTTAAAACTACAATTTATGCTTCTACTTGTGCCCTCTTTATGCATAATTACCGGTTTCCAATCGTACGGTGTCCAATCGTGCGGTGTCCAAACGTGCGGTGTCCAATCGTGCAGTGTCCAATAATGCGGTGTCCAATCGTGCAGTGTCCGATCGTACGGTGTCCAATCGTGCAGTGTCCAAATGTGCAGTATGCGTGTCCTATTGTGTGGTGTACAATCGTGCAGTGTCCAATCGTGCGGTTTCCTATTGTGCGGTGTCCAATCGTGCAGTGTACGCTCATTACGTGTCCCATACTACGTGTCCGATCGAGTGGTGTCCGATTCTTCCGTGTCCGAGAAGCGTTGTTCCTCAATTTCCTTGATGTGTTATGAAAATTTTCGGCAAATCTCACTTACAAGCACGTAACTAAGTCGTTCCGAACGAAGGAAACTTGCGTACATAGCGATCTTATCTCTGTGAGCCGAGAAGCGTTGTTCCTCAATTTCCTTGATGTGTTATGAAAATTTTCGGCAAATCTCACTTACAGGCACGTAACTAAGTCGTTCCGAACGAAGGAAACTTGCGTACATAGCGATCTTATCTCTGTGAGCCGAGAAGCGTTGTTCCTCAATTTCCTTGATGTGTTATGAAAATTTTCGGCAAATCTCACTTACAGGCACGTAACTAAGTCGTTCCGAACGAAGGAAACTTGCGTACATAGCGATCTTATCTCTGTGAGCCGAGAAGCGTTGTTCCTCAATTTCCTTGATGTGTTATGAAAATTTTCGGCAAATCTCACTTACAGGTACGTAACTAAGTCGTTCCGAACGAAGGAAACTTGCGTACATAGCGATCTTATCTCTGTGAGCCGAGAAGCGTTGTTCCTCAATTTCCTTGATGTGTTATGAAAATTTTCGGCAAATCTCACTTACAGGCACGTAACTAAGTCGTTCCGAACGAAGGAAACTTGCGTACATAGCGATCTTAGCTCTGTGAGCCGAGAAGCGTTGTTCCTCAATTTCCTTGATGTGTTATGAAAATTTTCGGCAAATCTCACTTACAGGCACGTAACTAAGTCGTTCCGAACGAAGGAAACTTGCGTACATAGCGATCTTAGCTCTGTGAGCCGAGAAGCGTTGTTCCTCAATTTCCTTGATGTGTTATGAAAATTTTCGGCAAATCTCACTTACAGGCACGTAACTAAGTCGTTCCGAACGAAGGAAACTTGCGTACATAGCGATCTTATCTCTGTGAGCCGAGAAGCGTTGTTCCTCAATTTCCTTGATGTGTTATGAAAATTTTCGGCAAATCTCGCTTACAGGCACGTAACTAAGTCGTTCCGAACGAAGGAAACTTGCGTACATAGCGATCTTATCTCTGTGAGCCGAGAAGCGTTGTTCCTCAATTTCCTTGATGTGTTATGAAAATTTTCGGCAAATCTCACTTACAGGCACGTAACTAAGTCGTTCCGAACGAAGGAAACTTGCGTACATAGCGATCTTATCTCTGTGAGCCGAGAAGCGTTGTTCCTCAATTTCCTTGATGTGTTATGAAAATTTTCGGCAAATCTCACTTACAGGAACG
>JAXRKO010000741.1:0-29465 GCA_037039905.1 Formica aserva | reverse complement strand
ATATGACTGAGGTCAACTTCAAGTGAACCGAGGTCTCAAATGAGGTTGCTTGTAGCAACCCAACCACACAGCGGCTACTCAAGTTCAACTTCCAATTAACTTACGCTGTGCCAAGCCTTGCTCGCGGATCTCAGTGACATAGTGATGATGGCGGAAGCCGGATCAACTAGACTCTGATTTCTACACCAACTCAGGCTATCTCCAACTGATGAGCCCTAACAAGGGCGAAACCGCGGTCTTGGAGTGCCGGATTTGGGATGAGCAAATCAACAATATTACAATTGCTTTTACGGTCCTTGTGATCGATATGACTGAGGTCAACTTCAAGTGAACCGAGGTCTCAAATGAGGTTGCTTGTAGCAACCCAACCACACAGCGGCTACTCAAGTTCAACTTCCAATTAACTTACGCTGTGCCAAGCCTTGCTCGCGGATCTCAGTGACATAGTGATGATGGCGGAAGCCGGATCAACTAGACTCTGATTTCTACACCAACTCAGGCTATCTCCAACTGATGAGCCCTAACAAGGGCGAAACCGCGGTCTTGGAGTGCCGGATTTGGGATGAGCAAATCAACAATATTACAATTGCTTTTACGGTCCTTGTGATCGATATGACTGAGGTCAACTTCAAGTGAACCGAGGTCTCAAATGAGGTTGCTTGTAGCAACCCAACCACACAGCGGCTACTCAAGTTCAACTTCCAATTAACTTACGCTGTGCCAAGCCTTGCTCGCGGATCTCAGTGACATAGTGATGATGGCGGAAGCCGGATCAACTAGACTCTGATTTCTACACCAACTCAGGCTATCTCCAACTGATGAGCCCTAACAAGGGCGAAACCGCGGTCTTGGAGTGCCGGATTTGGGATGAGCAAATCAACAATATTACAATTGCTTTTACGGTCCTTGTGATCGATATGACTGAGGTCAACTTCAAGTGAACCGAGGTCTCAAATGAGGTTGCTTGTAGCAACCCAACCACACAGCGGCTACTCAAGTTCAACTTCCAATTAACTTACGCTGTGCCAAGCCTTGCTCGCGGATCTCAGTGACATAGTGATGATGGCGGAAGCCGGATCAACTAGACTCTGATTTCTACACCAACTCAGGCTATCTCCAACTGATGAGCCCTAACAAGGGCGAAACCGCGGTCTTGGAGTGCCGGATTTGGGATGAGCAAATCAACAATATTACAATTGCTTTTACGGTCCTTGTGATCGATATGACTGAGGTCAACTTCAAGTGAACCGAGGTCTCAAATGAGGTTGCTTGTAGCAACCCAACCACACAGCGGCTACTCAAGTTCAACTTCCAATTAACTTACGCTGTGCCAAGCCTTGCTCGCGGATCTCAGTGACATAGTGATGATGGCGGAAGCCGGATCAACTAGACTCTGATTTCTACACCAACTCAGGCTATCTCCAACTGATGAGCCCTAACAAGGGCGAAACCGCGGTCTTGGAGTGCCGGATTTGGGATGAGCAAATCAACAATATTACAATTGCTTTTACGGTCCTTGTGATCGATATGACTGAGGTCAACTTCAAGTGAACCGAGGTCTCAAATGAGGTTGCTTGTAGCAACCCAACCACACAGCGGCTACTCAAGTTCAACTTCCAATTAACTTACGCTGTGCCAAGCCTTGCTCGCGGATCTCAGTGACATAGTGATGATGGCGGAAGCCGGATCAACTAGACTCTGATTTCTACACCAACTCAGGCTATCTCCAACTGATGAGCCCTAACAAGGGCGAAACCGCGGTCTTGGAGTGCCGGATTTGGGATGAGCAAATCAACAATATTACAATTGCTTTTACGGTCCTTGTGATCGATATGACTGAGGTCAACTTCAAGTGAACCGAGGTCTCAAATGAGGTTGCTTGTAGCAACCCAACCACACAGCGGCTACTCAAGTTCAACTTCCAATTAACTTACGCTGTGCCAAGCCTTGCTCGCGGATCTCAGTGACATAGTGATGATGGCGGAAGCCGGATCAACTAGACTCTGATTTCTACACCAACTCAGGCTATCTCCAACTGATGAGCCCTAACAAGGGCGAAACCGCGGTCTTGGAGTGCCGGATTTGGGATGAGCAAATCAACAATATTACAATTGCTTTTACGGTCCTTGTGATCGATATGACTGAGGTCAACTTCAAGTGAACCGAGGTCTCAAATGAGGTTGCTTGTAGCAACCCAACCACACAGCGGCTACTCAAGTTCAACTTCCAATTAACTTACGCTGTGCCAAGCCTTGCTCGCGGATCTCAGTGACATAGTGATGATGGCGGAAGCCGGATCAACTAGACTCTGATTTCTACACCAACTCAGGCTATCTCCAACTGATGAGCCCTAACAAGGGCGAAACCGCGGTCTTGGAGTGCCGGATTTGGGATGAGCAAATCAACAATATTACAATTGCTTTTACGGTCCTTGTGATCGATATGACTGAGGTCAACTTCAAGTGAACCGAGGTCTCAAATGAGGTTGCTTGTAGCAACCCAACCACACAGCGGCTACTCAAGTTCAACTTCCAATTAACTTACGCTGTGCCAAGCCTTGCTCGCGGATCTCAGTGACATAGTGATGATGGCGGAAGCCGGATCAACTAGACTCTGATTTCTACACCAACTCAGGCTATCTCCAACTGATGAGCCCTAACAAGGGCGAAACCGCGGTCTTGGAGTGCCGGATTTGGGATGAGCAAATCAACAATATTACAATTGCTTTTACGGTCCTTGTGATCGATATGACTGAGGTCAACTTCAAGTGAACCGAGGTCTCAAATGAGGTTGCTTGTAGCAACCCAACCACACAGCGGCTACTCAAGTTCAACTTCCAATTAACTTACGCTGTGCCAAGCCTTGCTCGCGGATCTCAGTGACATAGTGATGATGGCGGAAGCCGGATCAACTAGACTCTGATTTCTACACCAACTCAGGCTATCTCCAACTGATGAGCCCTAACAAGGGCGAAACCGCGGTCTTGGAGTGCCGGATTTGGGATGAGCAAATCAACAATATTACAATTGCTTTTACGGTCCTTGTGATCGATATGACTGAGGTCAACTTCAAGTGAACCGAGGTCTCAAATGAGGTTGCTTGTAGCAACCCAACCACACAGCGGCTACTCAAGTTCAACTTCCAATTAACTTACGCTGTGCCAAGCCTTGCTCGCGGATCTCAGTGACATAGTGATGATGGCGGAAGCCGGATCAACTAGACTCTGATTTCTACACCAACTCAGGCTATCTCCAACTGATGAGCCCTAACAAGGGCGAAACCGCGGTCTTGGAGTGCCGGATTTGGGATGAGCAAATCAACAATATTACAATTGCTTTTACGGTCCTTGTGATCGATATGACTGAGGTCAACTTCAAGTGAACCGAGGTCTCAAATGAGGTTGCTTGTAGCAACCCAACCACACAGCGGCTACTCAAGTTCAACTTCCAATTAACTTACGCTGTGCCAAGCCTTGCTCGCGGATCTCAGTGACATAGTGATGATGGCGGAAGCCGGATCAACTAGACTCTGATTTCTACACCAACTCAGGCTATCTCCAACTGATGAGCCCTAACAAGGGCGAAACCGCGGTCTTGGAGTGCCGGATTTGGGATGAGCAAATCAACAATATTACAATTGCTTTTACGGTCCTTGTGATCGATATGACTGAGGTCAACTTCAAGTGAACCGAGGTCTCAAATGAGGTTGCTTGTAGCAACCCAACCACACAGCGGCTACTCAAGTTCAACTTCCAATTAACTTACGCTGTGCCAAGCCTTGCTCGCGGATCTCAGTGACATAGTGATGATGGCGGAAGCCGGATCAACTAGACTCTGATTTCTACACCAACTCAGGCTATCTCCAACTGATGAGCCCTAACAAGGGCGAAACCGCGGTCTTGGAGTGCCGGATTTGGGATGAGCAAATCAACAATATTACAATTGCTTTTACGGTCCTTGTGATCGATATGACTGAGGTCAACTTCAAGTGAACCGAGGTCTCAAATGAGGTTGCTTGTAGCAACCCAACCACACAGCGGCTACTCAAGTTCAACTTCCAATTAACTTACGCTGTGCCAAGCCTTGCTCGCGGATCTCAGTGACATAGTGATGATGGCGGAAGCCGGATCAACTAGACTCTGATTTCTACACCAACTCAGGCTATCTCCAACTGATGAGCCCTAACAAGGGCGAAACCGCGGTCTTGGAGTGCCGGATTTGGGATGAGCAAATCAACAATATTACAATTGCTTTTACGGTCCTTGTGATCGATATGACTGAGGTCAACTTCAAGTGAACCGAGGTCTCAAATGAGGTTGCTTGTAGCAACCCAACCACACAGCGGCTACTCAAGTTCAACTTCCAATTAACTTACGCTGTGCCAAGCCTTGCTCGCGGATCTCAGTGACATAGTGATGATGGCGGAAGCCGGATCAACTAGACTCTGATTTCTACACCAACTCAGGCTATCTCCAACTGATGAGCCCTAACAAGGGCGAAACCGCGGTCTTGGAGTGCCGGATTTGGGATGAGCAAATCAACAATATTACAATTGCTTTTACGGTCCTTGTGATCGATATGACTGAGGTCAACTTCAAGTGAACCGAGGTCTCAAATGAGGTTGCTTGTAGCAACCCAACCACACAGCGGCTACTCAAGTTCAACTTCCAATTAACTTACGCTGTGCCAAGCCTTGCTCGCGGATCTCAGTGACATAGTGATGATGGCGGAAGCCGGATCAACTAGACTCTGATTTCTACACCAACTCAGGCTATCTCCAACTGATGAGCCCTAACAAGGGCGAAACCGCGGTCTTGGAGTGCCGGATTTGGGATGAGCAAATCAACAATATTACAATTGCTTTTACGGTCCTTGTGATCGATATGACTGAGGTCAACTTCAAGTGAACCGAGGTCTCAAATGAGGTTGCTTGTAGCAACCCAACCACACAGCGGCTACTCAAGTTCAACTTCCAATTAACTTACGCTGTGCCAAGCCTTGCTCGCGGATCTCAGTGACATAGTGATGATGGCGGAAGCCGGATCAACTAGACTCTGATTTCTACACCAACTCAGGCTATCTCCAACTGATGAGCCCTAACAAGGGCGAAACCGCGGTCTTGGAGTGCCGGATTTGGGATGAGCAAATCAACAATATTACAATTGCTTTTACGGTCCTTGTGATCGATATGACTGAGGTCAACTTCAAGTGAACCGAGGTCTCAAATGAGGTTGCTTGTAGCAACCCAACCACACAGCGGCTACTCAAGTTCAACTTCCAATTAACTTACGCTGTGCCAAGCCTTGCTCGCGGATCTCAGTGACATAGTGATGATGGCGGAAGCCGGATCAACTAGACTCTGATTTCTACACCAACTCAGGCTATCTCCAACTGATGAGCCCTAACAAGGGCGAAACCGCGGTCTTGGAGTGCCGGATTTGGGATGAGCAAATCAACAATATTACAATTGCTTTTACGGTCCTTGTGATCGATATGACTGAGGTCAACTTCAAGTGAACCGAGGTCTCAAATGAGGTTGCTTGTAGCAACCCAACCACACAGCGGCTACTCAAGTTCAACTTCCAATTAACTTACGCTGTGCCAAGCCTTGCTCGCGGATCTCAGTGACATAGTGATGATGGCGGAAGCCGGATCAACTAGACTCTGATTTCTACACCAACTCAGGCTATCTCCAACTGATGAGCCCTAACAAGGGCGAAACCGCGGTCTTGGAGTGCCGGATTTGGGATGAGCAAATCAACAATATTACAATTGCTTTTACGGTCCTTGTGATCGATATGACTGAGGTCAACTTCAAGTGAACCGAGGTCTCAAATGAGGTTGCTTGTAGCAACCCAACCACACAGCGGCTACTCAAGTTCAACTTCCAATTAACTTACGCTGTGCCAAGCCTTGCTCGCGGATCTCAGTGACATAGTGATGATGGCGGAAGCCGGATCAACTAGACTCTGATTTCTACACCAACTCAGGCTATCTCCAACTGATGAGCCCTAACAAGGGCGAAACCGCGGTCTTGGAGTGCCGGATTTGGGATGAGCAAATCAACAATATTACAATTGCTTTTACGGTCCTTGTGATCGATATGACTGAGGTCAACTTCAAGTGAACCGAGGTCTCAAATGAGGTTGCTTGTAGCAACCCAACCACACAGCGGCTACTCAAGTTCAACTTCCAATTAACTTACGCTGTGCCAAGCCTTGCTCGCGGATCTCAGTGACATAGTGATGATGGCGGAAGCCGGATCAACTAGACTCTGATTTCTACACCAACTCAGGCTATCTCCAACTGATGAGCCCTAACAAGGGCGAAACCGCGGTCTTGGAGTGCCGGATTTGGGATGAGCAAATCAACAATATTACAATTGCTTTTACGGTCCTTGTGATCGATATGACTGAGGTCAACTTCAAGTGAACCGAGGTCTCAAATGAGGTTGCTTGTAGCAACCCAACCACACAGCGGCTACTCAAGTTCAACTTCCAATTAACTTACGCTGTGCCAAGCCTTGCTCGCGGATCTCAGTGACATAGTGATGATGGCGGAAGCCGGATCAACTAGACTCTGATTTCTACACCAACTCAGGCTATCTCCAACTGATGAGCCCTAACAAGGGCGAAACCGCGGTCTTGGAGTGCCGGATTTGGGATGAGCAAATCAACAATATTACAATTGCTTTTACGGTCCTTGTGATCGATATGACTGAGGTCAACTTCAAGTGAACCGAGGTCTCAAATGAGGTTGCTTGTAGCAACCCAACCACACAGCGGCTACTCAAGTTCAACTTCCAATTAACTTACGCTGTGCCAAGCCTTGCTCGCGGATCTCAGTGACATAGTGATGATGGCGGAAGCCGGATCAACTAGACTCTGATTTCTACACCAACTCAGGCTATCTCCAACTGATGAGCCCTAACAAGGGCGAAACCGCGGTCTTGGAGTGCCGGATTTGGGATGAGCAAATCAACAATATTACAATTGCTTTTACGGTCCTTGTGATCGATATGACTGAGGTCAACTTCAAGTGAACCGAGGTCTCAAATGAGGTTGCTTGTAGCAACCCAACCACACAGCGGCTACTCAAGTTCAACTTCCAATTAACTTACGCTGTGCCAAGCCTTGCTCGCGGATCTCAGTGACATAGTGATGATGGCGGAAGCCGGATCAACTAGACTCTGATTTCTACACCAACTCAGGCTATCTCCAACTGATGAGCCCTAACAAGGGCGAAACCGCGGTCTTGGAGTGCCGGATTTGGGATGAGCAAATCAACAATATTACAATTGCTTTTACGGTCCTTGTGATCGATATGACTGAGGTCAACTTCAAGTGAACCGAGGTCTCAAATGAGGTTGCTTGTAGCAACCCAACCACACAGCGGCTACTCAAGTTCAACTTCCAATTAACTTACGCTGTGCCAAGCCTTGCTCGCGGATCTCAGTGACATAGTGATGATGGCGGAAGCCGGATCAACTAGACTCTGATTTCTACACCAACTCAGGCTATCTCCAACTGATGAGCCCTAACAAGGGCGAAACCGCGGTCTTGGAGTGCCGGATTTGGGATGAGCAAATCAACAATATTACAATTGCTTTTACGGTCCTTGTGATCGATATGACTGAGGTCAACTTCAAGTGAACCGAGGTCTCAAATGAGGTTGCTTGTAGCAACCCAACCACACAGCGGCTACTCAAGTTCAACTTCCAATTAACTTACGCTGTGCCAAGCCTTGCTCGCGGATCTCAGTGACATAGTGATGATGGCGGAAGCCGGATCAACTAGACTCTGATTTCTACACCAACTCAGGCTATCTCCAACTGATGAGCCCTAACAAGGGCGAAACCGCGGTCTTGGAGTGCCGGATTTGGGATGAGCAAACCAACAATATTACAATTGCTTTTACGGTCCTTGTGATCGATATGACTGAGGTCAACTTCAAGTGAACCGAGGTCTCAAATGAGGTTGCTTGTAGCAACCCAACCACACAGCGGCTACTCAAGTTCAACTTCCAATTAACTTACGCTGTGCCAAGCCTTGCTCGCGGATCTCAGTGACATAGTGATGATGGCGGAAGCCGGATCAACTAGACTCTGATTTCTACACCAACTCAGGCTATCTCCAACTGATGAGCCCTAACAAGGGCGAAACCGCGGTCTTGGAGTGCCGGATTTGGGATGAGCAAACCAACAATATTACAATTGCTTTTACGGTCCTTGTGATCGATATGACTGAGGTCAACTTCAAGTGAACCGAGGTCTCAAATGAGGTTGCTTGTAGCAACCCAACCACACAGCGGCTACTCAAGTTCAACTTCCAATTAACTTACGCTGTGCCAAGCCTTGCTCGCGGATCTCAGTGACATAGTGATGATGGCGGAAGCCGGATCAACTAGACTCTGATTTCTACACCAACTCAGGCTATCTCCAACTGATGAGCCCTAACAAGGGCGAAACCGCGGTCTTGGAGTGCCGGATTTGGGATGAGCAAACCAACAATATTACAATTGCTTTTACGGTCCTTGTGATCGATATGACTGAGGTCAACTTCAAGTGAACCGAGGTCTCAAATGAGGTTGCTTGTAGCAACCCAACCACACAGCGGCTACTCAAGTTCAACTTCCAATTAACTTACGCTGTGCCAAGCCTTGCTCGCGGATCTCAGTGACATAGTGATGATGGCGGAAGCCGGATCAACTAGACTCTGATTTCTACACCAACTCAGGCTATCTCCAACTGATGAGCCCTAACAAGGGCGAAACCGCGGTCTTGGAGTGCCGGATTTGGGATGAGCAAACCAACAATATTACAATTGCTTTTACGGTCCTTGTGATCGATATGACTGAGGTCAACTTCAAGTGAACCGAGGTCTCAAATGAGGTTGCTTGTAGCAACCCAACCACACAGCGGCTACTCAAGTTCAACTTCCAATTAACTTACGCTGTGCCAAGCCTTGCTCGCGGATCTCAGTGACATAGTGATGATGGCGGAAGCCGGATCAACTAGACTCTGATTTCTACACCAACTCAGGCTATCTCCAACTGATGAGCCCTAACAAGGGCGAAACCGCGGTCTTGGAGTGCCGGATTTGGGATGAGCAAACCAACAATATTACAATTGCTTTTACGGTCCTTGTGATCGATATGACTGAGGTCAACTTCAAGTGAACCGAGGTCTCAAATGAGGTTGCTTGTAGCAACCCAACCACACAGCGGCTACTCAAGTTCAACTTCCAATTAACTTACGCTGTGCCAAGCCTTGCTCGCGGATCTCAGTGACATAGTGATGATGGCGGAAGCCGGATCAACTAGACTCTGATTTCTACACCAACTCAGGCTATCTCCAACTGATGAGCCCTAACAAGGGCGAAACCGCGGTCTTGGAGTGCCGGATTTGGGATGAGCAAACCAACAATATTACAATTGCTTTTACGGTCCTTGTGATCGATATGACTGAGGTCAACTTCAAGTGAACCGAGGTCTCAAATGAGGTTGCTTGTAGCAACCCAACCACACAGCGGCTACTCAAGTTCAACTTCCAATTAACTTACGCTGTGCCAAGCCTTGCTCGCGGATCTCAGTGACATAGTGATGATGGCGGAAGCCGGATCAACTAGACTCTGATTTCTACACCAACTCAGGCTATCTCCAACTGATGAGCCCTAACAAGGGCGAAACCGCGGTCTTGGAGTGCCGGATTTGGGATGAGCAAACCAACAATATTACAATTGCTTTTACGGTCCTTGTGATCGATATGACTGAGGTCAACTTCAAGTGAACCGAGGTCTCAAATGAGGTTGCTTGTAGCAACCCAACCACACAGCGGCTACTCAAGTTCAACTTCCAATTAACTTACGCTGTGCCAAGCCTTGCTCGCGGATCTCAGTGACATAGTGATGATGGCGGAAGCCGGATCAACTAGACTCTGATTTCTACACCAACTCAGGCTATCTCCAACTGATGAGCCCTAACAAGGGCGAAACCGCGGTCTTGGAGTGCCGGATTTGGGATGAGCAAACCAACAATATTACAATTGCTTTTACGGTCCTTGTGATCGATATGACTGAGGTCAACTTCAAGTGAACCGAGGTCTCAAATGAGGTTGCTTGTAGCAACCCAACCACACAGCGGCTACTCAAGTTCAACTTCCAATTAACTTACGCTGTGCCAAGCCTTGCTCGCGGATCTCAGTGACATAGTGATGATGGCGGAAGCCGGATCAACTAGACTCTGATTTCTACACCAACTCAGGCTATCTCCAACTGATGAGCCCTAACAAGGGCGAAACCGCGGTCTTGGAGTGCCGGATTTGGGATGAGCAAACCAACAATATTACAATTGCTTTTACGGTCCTTGTGATCGATATGACTGAGGTCAACTTCAAGTGAACCGAGGTCTCAAATGAGGTTGCTTGTAGCAACCCAACCACACAGCGGCTACTCAAGTTCAACTTCCAATTAACTTACGCTGTGCCAAGCCTTGCTCGCGGATCTCAGTGACATAGTGATGATGGCGGAAGCCGGATCAACTAGACTCTGATTTCTACACCAACTCAGGCTATCTCCAACTGATGAGCCCTAACAAGGGCGAAACCGCGGTCTTGGAGTGCCGGATTTGGGATGAGCAAACCAACAATATTACAATTGCTTTTACGGTCCTTGTGATCGATATGACTGAGGTCAACTTCAAGTGAACCGAGGTCTCAAATGAGGTTGCTTGTAGCAACCCAACCACACAGCGGCTACTCAAGTTCAACTTCCAATTAACTTACGCTGTGCCAAGCCTTGCTCGCGGATCTCAGTGACATAGTGATGATGGCGGAAGCCGGATCAACTAGACTCTGATTTCTACACCAACTCAGGCTATCTCCAACTGATGAGCCCTAACAAGGGCGAAACCGCGGTCTTGGAGTGCCGGATTTGGGATGAGCAAACCAACAATATTACAATTGCTTTTACGGTCCTTGTGATCGATATGACTGAGGTCAACTTCAAGTGAACCGAGGTCTCAAATGAGGTTGCTTGTAGCAACCCAACCACACAGCGGCTACTCAAGTTCAACTTCCAATTAACTTACGCTGTGCCAAGCCTTGCTCGCGGATCTCAGTGACATAGTGATGATGGCGGAAGCCGGATCAACTAGACTCTGATTTCTACACCAACTCAGGCTATCTCCAACTGATGAGCCCTAACAAGGGCGAAACCGCGGTCTTGGAGTGCCGGATTTGGGATGAGCAAACCAACAATATTACAATTGCTTTTACGGTCCTTGTGATCGATATGACTGAGGTCAACTTCAAGTGAACCGAGGTCTCAAATGAGGTTGCTTGTAGCAACCCAACCACACAGCGGCTACTCAAGTTCAACTTCCAATTAACTTACGCTGTGCCAAGCCTTGCTCGCGGATCTCAGTGACATAGTGATGATGGCGGAAGCCGGATCAACTAGACTCTGATTTCTACACCAACTCAGGCTATCTCCAACTGATGAGCCCTAACAAGGGCGAAACCGCGGTCTTGGAGTGCCGGATTTGGGATGAGCAAACCAACAATATTACAATTGCTTTTACGGTCCTTGTGATCGATATGACTGAGGTCAACTTCAAGTGAACCGAGGTCTCAAATGAGGTTGCTTGTAGCAACCCAACCACACAGCGGCTACTCAAGTTCAACTTCCAATTAACTTACGCTGTGCCAAGCCTTGCTCGCGGATCTCAGTGACATAGTGATGATGGCGGAAGCCGGATCAACTAGACTCTGATTTCTACACCAACTCAGGCTATCTCCAACTGATGAGCCCTAACAAGGGCGAAACCGCGGTCTTGGAGTGCCGGATTTGGGATGAGCAAACCAACAATATTACAATTGCTTTTACGGTCCTTGTGATCGATATGACTGAGGTCAACTTCAAGTGAACCGAGGTCTCAAATGAGGTTGCTTGTAGCAACCCAACCACACAGCGGCTACTCAAGTTCAACTTCCAATTAACTTACGCTGTGCCAAGCCTTGCTCGCGGATCTCAGTGACATAGTGATGATGGCGGAAGCCGGATCAACTAGACTCTGATTTCTACACCAACTCAGGCTATCTCCAACTGATGAGCCCTAACAAGGGCGAAACCGCGGTCTTGGAGTGCCGGATTTGGGATGAGCAAACCAACAATATTACAATTGCTTTTACGGTCCTTGTGATCGATATGACTGAGGTCAACTTCAAGTGAACCGAGGTCTCAAATGAGGTTGCTTGTAGCAACCCAACCACACAGCGGCTACTCAAGTTCAACTTCCAATTAACTTACGCTGTGCCAAGCCTTGCTCGCGGATCTCAGTGACATAGTGATGATGGCGGAAGCCGGATCAACTAGACTCTGATTTCTACACCAACTCAGGCTATCTCCAACTGATGAGCCCTAACAAGGGCGAAACCGCGGTCTTGGAGTGCCGGATTTGGGATGAGCAAACCAACAATATTACAATTGCTTTTACGGTCCTTGTGATCGATATGACTGAGGTCAACTTCAAGTGAACCGAGGTCTCAAATGAGGTTGCTTGTAGCAACCCAACCACACAGCGGCTACTCAAGTTCAACTTCCAATTAACTTACGCTGTGCCAAGCCTTGCTCGCGGATCTCAGTGACATAGTGATGATGGCGGAAGCCGGATCAACTAGACTCTGATTTCTACACCAACTCAGGCTATCTCCAACTGATGAGCCCTAACAAGGGCGAAACCGCGGTCTTGGAGTGCCGGATTTGGGATGAGCAAACCAACAATATTACAATTGCTTTTACGGTCCTTGTGATCGATATGACTGAGGTCAACTTCAAGTGAACCGAGGTCTCAAATGAGGTTGCTTGTAGCAACCCAACCACACAGCGGCTACTCAAGTTCAACTTCCAATTAACTTACGCTGTGCCAAGCCTTGCTCGCGGATCTCAGTGACATAGTGATGATGGCGGAAGCCGGATCAACTAGACTCTGATTTCTACACCAACTCAGGCTATCTCCAACTGATGAGCCCTAACAAGGGCGAAACCGCGGTCTTGGAGTGCCGGATTTGGGATGAGCAAACCAACAATATTACAATTGCTTTTACGGTCCTTGTGATCGATATGACTGAGGTCAACTTCAAGTGAACCGAGGTCTCAAATGAGGTTGCTTGTAGCAACCCAACCACACAGCGGCTACTCAAGTTCAACTTCCAATTAACTTACGCTGTGCCAAGCCTTGCTCGCGGATCTCAGTGACATAGTGATGATGGCGGAAGCCGGATCAACTAGACTCTGATTTCTACACCAACTCAGGCTATCTCCAACTGATGAGCCCTAACAAGGGCGAAACCGCGGTCTTGGAGTGCCGGATTTGGGATGAGCAAACCAACAATATTACAATTGCTTTTACGGTCCTTGTGATCGATATGACTGAGGTCAACTTCAAGTGAACCGAGGTCTCAAATGAGGTTGCTTGTAGCAACCCAACCACACAGCGGCTACTCAAGTTCAACTTCCAATTAACTTACGCTGTGCCAAGCCTTGCTCGCGGATCTCAGTGACATAGTGATGATGGCGGAAGCCGGATCAACTAGACTCTGATTTCTACACCAACTCAGGCTATCTCCAACTGATGAGCCCTAACAAGGGCGAAACCGCGGTCTTGGAGTGCCGGATTTGGGATGAGCAAACCAACAATATTACAATTGCTTTTACGGTCCTTGTGATCGATATGACTGAGGTCAACTTCAAGTGAACCGAGGTCTCAAATGAGGTTGCTTGTAGCAACCCAACCACACAGCGGCTACTCAAGTTCAACTTCCAATTAACTTACGCTGTGCCAAGCCTTGCTCGCGGATCTCAGTGACATAGTGATGATGGCGGAAGCCGGATCAACTAGACTCTGATTTCTACACCAACTCAGGCTATCTCCAACTGATGAGCCCTAACAAGGGCGAAACCGCGGTCTTGGAGTGCCGGATTTGGGATGAGCAAACCAACAATATTACAATTGCTTTTACGGTCCTTGTGATCGATATGACTGAGGTCAACTTCAAGTGAACCGAGGTCTCAAATGAGGTTGCTTGTAGCAACCCAACCACACAGCGGCTACTCAAGTTCAACTTCCAATTAACTTACGCTGTGCCAAGCCTTGCTCGCGGATCTCAGTGACATAGTGATGATGGCGGAAGCCGGATCAACTAGACTCTGATTTCTACACCAACTCAGGCTATCTCCAACTGATGAGCCCTAACAAGGGCGAAACCGCGGTCTTGGAGTGCCGGATTTGGGATGAGCAAACCAACAATATTACAATTGCTTTTACGGTCCTTGTGATCGATATGACTGAGGTCAACTTCAAGTGAACCGAGGTCTCAAATGAGGTTGCTTGTAGCAACCCAACCACACAGCGGCTACTCAAGTTCAACTTCCAATTAACTTACGCTGTGCCAAGCCTTGCTCGCGGATCTCAGTGACATAGTGATGATGGCGGAAGCCGGATCAACTAGACTCTGATTTCTACACCAACTCAGGCTATCTCCAACTGATGAGCCCTAACAAGGGCGAAACCGCGGTCTTGGAGTGCCGGATTTGGGATGAGCAAACCAACAATATTACAATTGCTTTTACGGTCCTTGTGATCGATATGACTGAGGTCAACTTCAAGTGAACCGAGGTCTCAAATGAGGTTGCTTGTAGCAACCCAACCACACAGCGGCTACTCAAGTTCAACTTCCAATTAACTTACGCTGTGCCAAGCCTTGCTCGCGGATCTCAGTGACATAGTGATGATGGCGGAAGCCGGATCAACTAGACTCTGATTTCTACACCAACTCAGGCTATCTCCAACTGATGAGCCCTAACAAGGGCGAAACCGCGGTCTTGGAGTGCCGGATTTGGGATGAGCAAACCAACAATATTACAATTGCTTTTACGGTCCTTGTGATCGATATGACTGAGGTCAACTTCAAGTGAACCGAGGTCTCAAATGAGGTTGCTTGTAGCAACCCAACCACACAGCGGCTACTCAAGTTCAACTTCCAATTAACTTACGCTGTGCCAAGCCTTGCTCGCGGATCTCAGTGACATAGTGATGATGGCGGAAGCCGGATCAACTAGACTCTGATTTCTACACCAACTCAGGCTATCTCCAACTGATGAGCCCTAACAAGGGCGAAACCGCGGTCTTGGAGTGCCGGATTTGGGATGAGCAAACCAACAATATTACAATTGCTTTTACGGTCCTTGTGATCGATATGACTGAGGTCAACTTCAAGTGAACCGAGGTCTCAAATGAGGTTGCTTGTAGCAACCCAACCACACAGCGGCTACTCAAGTTCAACTTCCAATTAACTTACGCTGTGCCAAGCCTTGCTCGCGGATCTCAGTGACATAGTGATGATGGCGGAAGCCGGATCAACTAGACTCTGATTTCTACACCAACTCAGGCTATCTCCAACTGATGAGCCCTAACAAGGGCGAAACCGCGGTCTTGGAGTGCCGGATTTGGGATGAGCAAACCAACAATATTACAATTGCTTTTACGGTCCTTGTGATCGATATGACTGAGGTCAACTTCAAGTGAACCGAGGTCTCAAATGAGGTTGCTTGTAGCAACCCAACCACACAGCGGCTACTCAAGTTCAACTTCCAATTAACTTACGCTGTGCCAAGCCTTGCTCGCGGATCTCAGTGACATAGTGATGATGGCGGAAGCCGGATCAACTAGACTCTGATTTCTACACCAACTCAGGCTATCTCCAACTGATGAGCCCTAACAAGGGCGAAACCGCGGTCTTGGAGTGCCGGATTTGGGATGAGCAAACCAACAATATTACAATTGCTTTTACGGTCCTTGTGATCGATATGACTGAGGTCAACTTCAAGTGAACCGAGGTCTCAAATGAGGTTGCTTGTAGCAACCCAACCACACAGCGGCTACTCAAGTTCAACTTCCAATTAACTTACGCTGTGCCAAGCCTTGCTCGCGGATCTCAGTGACATAGTGATGATGGCGGAAGCCGGATCAACTAGACTCTGATTTCTACACCAACTCAGGCTATCTCCAACTGATGAGCCCTAACAAGGGCGAAACCGCGGTCTTGGAGTGCCGGATTTGGGATGAGCAAACCAACAATATTACAATTGCTTTTACGGTCCTTGTGATCGATATGACTGAGGTCAACTTCAAGTGAACCGAGGTCTCAAATGAGGTTGCTTGTAGCAACCCAACCACACAGCGGCTACTCAAGTTCAACTTCCAATTAACTTACGCTGTGCCAAGCCTTGCTCGCGGATCTCAGTGACATAGTGATGATGGCGGAAGCCGGATCAACTAGACTCTGATTTCTACACCAACTCAGGCTATCTCCAACTGATGAGCCCTAACAAGGGCGAAACCGCGGTCTTGGAGTGCCGGATTTGGGATGAGCAAACCAACAATATTACAATTGCTTTTACGGTCCTTGTGATCGATATGACTGAGGTCAACTTCAAGTGAACCGAGGTCTCAAATGAGGTTGCTTGTAGCAACCCAACCACACAGCGGCTACTCAAGTTCAACTTCCAATTAACTTACGCTGTGCCAAGCCTTGCTCGCGGATCTCAGTGACATAGTGATGATGGCGGAAGCCGGATCAACTAGACTCTGATTTCTACACCAACTCAGGCTATCTCCAACTGATGAGCCCTAACAAGGGCGAAACCGCGGTCTTGGAGTGCCGGATTTGGGATGAGCAAACCAACAATATTACAATTGCTTTTACGGTCCTTGTGATCGATATGACTGAGGTCAACT
The DNA here is from genome assembly GCA_037039905.1 of Formica aserva. NCBI lineage: Eukaryota > Metazoa > Arthropoda > Insecta > Hymenoptera > Formicidae > Formica > Formica aserva. The sequence goes on along the minus strand of JAXRKO010000741.1, from coordinate 12,672 downwards.
TCAAGTGAACCGAGGTCTCAAATGAGGTTGCTTGTAGCAACCCAACCACACAGCGGCTACTCAAGTTCAACTTCCAATTAACTTACGCTGTGCCAAGCCTTGCTCGCGGATCTCAGTGACATAGTGATGATGGCGGAAGCCGGATCAACTAGACTCTGATTTCTACACCAACTCAGGCTATCTCCAACTGATGAGCCCTAACAAGGGCGAAACCGCGGTCTTGGAGTGCCGGATTTGGGATGAGCAAACCAACAATATTACAATTGCTTTTACGGTCCTTGTGATCGATATGACTGAGGTCAACTTCAAGTGAACCGAGGTCTCAAATGAGGTTGCTTGTAGCAACCCAACCACACAGCGGCTACTCAAGTTCAACTTCCAATTAACTTACGCTGTGCCAAGCCTTGCTCGCGGATCTCAGTGACATAGTGATGATGGCGGAAGCCGGATCAACTAGACTCTGATTTCTACACCAACTCAGGCTATCTCCAACTGATGAGCCCTAACAAGGGCGAAACCGCGGTCTTGGAGTGCCGGATTTGGGATGAGCAAACCAACAATATTACAATTGCTTTTACGGTCCTTGTGATCGATATGACTGAGGTCAACTTCAAGTGAACCGAGGTCTCAAATGAGGTTGCTTGTAGCAACCCAACCACACAGCGGCTACTCAAGTTCAACTTCCAATTAACTTACGCTGTGCCAAGCCTTGCTCGCGGATCTCAGTGACATAGTGATGATGGCGGAAGCCGGATCAACTAGACTCTGATTTCTACACCAACTCAGGCTATCTCCAACTGATGAGCCCTAACAAGGGCGAAACCGCGGTCTTGGAGTGCCGGATTTGGGATGAGCAAACCAACAATATTACAATTGCTTTTACGGTCCTTGTGATCGATATGACTGAGGTCAACTTCAAGTGAACCGAGGTCTCAAATGAGGTTGCTTGTAGCAACCCAACCACACAGCGGCTACTCAAGTTCAACTTCCAATTAACTTACGCTGTGCCAAGCCTTGCTCGCGGATCTCAGTGACATAGTGATGATGGCGGAAGCCGGATCAACTAGACTCTGATTTCTACACCAACTCAGGCTATCTCCAACTGATGAGCCCTAACAAGGGCGAAACCGCGGTCTTGGAGTGCCGGATTTGGGATGAGCAAACCAACAATATTACAATTGCTTTTACGGTCCTTGTGATCGATATGACTGAGGTCAACTTCAAGTGAACCGAGGTCTCAAATGAGGTTGCTTGTAGCAACCCAACCACACAGCGGCTACTCAAGTTCAACTTCCAATTAACTTACGCTGTGCCAAGCCTTGCTCGCGGATCTCAGTGACATAGTGATGATGGCGGAAGCCGGATCAACTAGACTCTGATTTCTACACCAACTCAGGCTATCTCCAACTGATGAGCCCTAACAAGGGCGAAACCGCGGTCTTGGAGTGCCGGATTTGGGATGAGCAAACCAACAATATTACAATTGCTTTTACGGTCCTTGTGATCGATATGACTGAGGTCAACTTCAAGTGAACCGAGGTCTCAAATGAGGTTGCTTGTAGCAACCCAACCACACAGCGGCTACTCAAGTTCAACTTCCAATTAACTTACGCTGTGCCAAGCCTTGCTCGCGGATCTCAGTGACATAGTGATGATGGCGGAAGCCGGATCAACTAGACTCTGATTTCTACACCAACTCAGGCTATCTCCAACTGATGAGCCCTAACAAGGGCGAAACCGCGGTCTTGGAGTGCCGGATTTGGGATGAGCAAACCAACAATATTACAATTGCTTTTACGGTCCTTGTGATCGATATGACTGAGGTCAACTTCAAGTGAACCGAGGTCTCAAATGAGGTTGCTTGTAGCAACCCAACCACACAGCGGCTACTCAAGTTCAACTTCCAATTAACTTACGCTGTGCCAAGCCTTGCTCGCGGATCTCAGTGACATAGTGATGATGGCGGAAGCCGGATCAACTAGACTCTGATTTCTACACCAACTCAGGCTATCTCCAACTGATGAGCCCTAACAAGGGCGAAACCGCGGTCTTGGAGTGCCGGATTTGGGATGAGCAAATCAACAATATTACAATTGCTTTTACGGTCCTTGTGATCGATATGACTGAGGTCAACTTCAAGTGAACCGAGGTCTCAAATGAGGTTGCTTGTAGCAACCCAACCACACAGCGGCTACTCAAGTTCAACTTCCAATTAACTTACGCTGTGCCAAGCCTTGCTCGCGGATCTCAGTGACATAGTGATGATGGCGGAAGCCGGATCAACTAGACTCTGATTTCTACACCAACTCAGGCTATCTCCAACTGATGAGCCCTAACAAGGGCGAAACCGCGGTCTTGGAGTGCCGGATTTGGGATGAGCAAATCAACAATATTACAATTGCTTTTACGGTCCTTGTGATCGATATGACTGAGGTCAACTTCAAGTGAACCGAGGTCTCAAATGAGGTTGCTTGTAGCAACCCAACCACACAGCGGCTACTCAAGTTCAACTTCCAATTAACTTACGCTGTGCCAAGCCTTGCTCGCGGATCTCAGTGACATAGTGATGATGGCGGAAGCCGGATCAACTAGACTCTGATTTCTACACCAACTCAGGCTATCTCCAACTGATGAGCCCTAACAAGGGCGAAACCGCGGTCTTGGAGTGCCGGATTTGGGATGAGCAAATCAACAATATTACAATTGCTTTTACGGTCCTTGTGATCGATATGACTGAGGTCAACTTCAAGTGAACCGAGGTCTCAAATGAGGTTGCTTGTAGCAACCCAACCACACAGCGGCTACTCAAGTTCAACTTCCAATTAACTTACGCTGTGCCAAGCCTTGCTCGCGGATCTCAGTGACATAGTGATGATGGCGGAAGCCGGATCAACTAGACTCTGATTTCTACACCAACTCAGGCTATCTCCAACTGATGAGCCCTAACAAGGGCGAAACCGCGGTCTTGGAGTGCCGGATTTGGGATGAGCAAATCAACAATATTACAATTGCTTTTACGGTCCTTGTGATCGATATGACTGAGGTCAACTTCAAGTGAACCGAGGTCTCAAATGAGGTTGCTTGTAGCAACCCAACCACACAGCGGCTACTCAAGTTCAACTTCCAATTAACTTACGCTGTGCCAAGCCTTGCTCGCGGATCTCAGTGACATAGTGATGATGGCGGAAGCCGGATCAACTAGACTCTGATTTCTACACCAACTCAGGCTATCTCCAACTGATGAGCCCTAACAAGGGCGAAACCGCGGTCTTGGAGTGCCGGATTTGGGATGAGCAAATCAACAATATTACAATTGCTTTTACGGTCCTTGTGATCGATATGACTGAGGTCAACTTCAAGTGAACCGAGGTCTCAAATGAGGTTGCTTGTAGCAACCCAACCACACAGCGGCTACTCAAGTTCAACTTCCAATTAACTTACGCTGTGCCAAGCCTTGCTCGCGGATCTCAGTGACATAGTGATGATGGCGGAAGCCGGATCAACTAGACTCTGATTTCTACACCAACTCAGGCTATCTCCAACTGATGAGCCCTAACAAGGGCGAAACCGCGGTCTTGGAGTGCCGGATTTGGGATGAGCAAATCAACAATATTACAATTGCTTTTACGGTCCTTGTGATCGATATGACTGAGGTCAACTTCAAGTGAACCGAGGTCTCAAATGAGGTTGCTTGTAGCAACCCAACCACACAGCGGCTACTCAAGTTCAACTTCCAATTAACTTACGCTGTGCCAAGCCTTGCTCGCGGATCTCAGTGACATAGTGATGATGGCGGAAGCCGGATCAACTAGACTCTGATTTCTACACCAACTCAGGCTATCTCCAACTGATGAGCCCTAACAAGGGCGAAACCGCGGTCTTGGAGTGCCGGATTTGGGATGAGCAAATCAACAATATTACAATTGCTTTTACGGTCCTTGTGATCGATATGACTGAGGTCAACTTCAAGTGAACCGAGGTCTCAAATGAGGTTGCTTGTAGCAACCCAACCACACAGCGGCTACTCAAGTTCAACTTCCAATTAACTTACGCTGTGCCAAGCCTTGCTCGCGGATCTCAGTGACATAGTGATGATGGCGGAAGCCGGATCAACTAGACTCTGATTTCTACACCAACTCAGGCTATCTCCAACTGATGAGCCCTAACAAGGGCGAAACCGCGGTCTTGGAGTGCCGGATTTGGGATGAGCAAATCAACAATATTACAATTGCTTTTACGGTCCTTGTGATCGATATGACTGAGGTCAACTTCAAGTGAACCGAGGTCTCAAATGAGGTTGCTTGTAGCAACCCAACCACACAGCGGCTACTCAAGTTCAACTTCCAATTAACTTACGCTGTGCCAAGCCTTGCTCGCGGATCTCAGTGACATAGTGATGATGGCGGAAGCCGGATCAACTAGACTCTGATTTCTACACCAACTCAGGCTATCTCCAACTGATGAGCCCTAACAAGGGCGAAACCGCGGTCTTGGAGTGCCGGATTTGGGATGAGCAAATCAACAATATTACAATTGCTTTTACGGTCCTTGTGATCGATATGACTGAGGTCAACTTCAAGTGAACCGAGGTCTCAAATGAGGTTGCTTGTAGCAACCCAACCACACAGCGGCTACTCAAGTTCAACTTCCAATTAACTTACGCTGTGCCAAGCCTTGCTCGCGGATCTCAGTGACATAGTGATGATGGCGGAAGCCGGATCAACTAGACTCTGATTTCTACACCAACTCAGGCTATCTCCAACTGATGAGCCCTAACAAGGGCGAAACCGCGGTCTTGGAGTGCCGGATTTGGGATGAGCAAATCAACAATATTACAATTGCTTTTACGGTCCTTGTGATCGATATGACTGAGGTCAACTTCAAGTGAACCGAGGTCTCAAATGAGGTTGCTTGTAGCAACCCAACCACACAGCGGCTACTCAAGTTCAACTTCCAATTAACTTACGCTGTGCCAAGCCTTGCTCGCGGATCTCAGTGACATAGTGATGATGGCGGAAGCCGGATCAACTAGACTCTGATTTCTACACCAACTCAGGCTATCTCCAACTGATGAGCCCTAACAAGGGCGAAACCGCGGTCTTGGAGTGCCGGATTTGGGATGAGCAAATCAACAATATTACAATTGCTTTTACGGTCCTTGTGATCGATATGACTGAGGTCAACTTCAAGTGAACCGAGGTCTCAAATGAGGTTGCTTGTAGCAACCCAACCACACAGCGGCTACTCAAGTTCAACTTCCAATTAACTTACGCTGTGCCAAGCCTTGCTCGCGGATCTCAGTGACATAGTGATGATGGCGGAAGCCGGATCAACTAGACTCTGATTTCTACACCAACTCAGGCTATCTCCAACTGATGAGCCCTAACAAGGGCGAAACCGCGGTCTTGGAGTGCCGGATTTGGGATGAGCAAATCAACAATATTACAATTGCTTTTACGGTCCTTGTGATCGATATGACTGAGGTCAACTTCAAGTGAACCGAGGTCTCAAATGAGGTTGCTTGTAGCAACCCAACCACACAGCGGCTACTCAAGTTCAACTTCCAATTAACTTACGCTGTGCCAAGCCTTGCTCGCGGATCTCAGTGACATAGTGATGATGGCGGAAGCCGGATCAACTAGACTCTGATTTCTACACCAACTCAGGCTATCTCCAACTGATGAGCCCTAACAAGGGCGAAACCGCGGTCTTGGAGTGCCGGATTTGGGATGAGCAAATCAACAATATTACAATTGCTTTTACGGTCCTTGTGATCGATATGACTGAGGTCAACTTCAAGTGAACCGAGGTCTCAAATGAGGTTGCTTGTAGCAACCCAACCACACAGCGGCTACTCAAGTTCAACTTCCAATTTACTTACGCTGTGCCAAGCCTTGCTCGCGGATCTCAGTGACATAGTGATGATGGCGGAAGCCGGATCAACTAGACTCTGATTTCTACACCAACTCAGGCTATCTCCAACTGATGAGCCCTAACAAGGGCGAAACCGCGGTCTTGGAGTGCCGGATTTGGGATGAGCAAATCAACAATATTACAATTGCTTTTACGGTCCTTGTGATCGATATGACTGAGGTCAACTTCAAGTGAACCGAGGTCTCAAATGAGGTTGCTTGTAGCAACCCAACCACACAGCGGCTACTCAAGTTCAACTTCCAATTAACTTACGCTGTGTCAAGCCTTGCTCGCGGATCTCAGTGGCATAGTGGTGATGGCGGAAGCCGGATCAACTAGACTCTGATTTCTACACCAACTCAGGCTATCTCCAACTGATGAGCCCTAACAAGGGCGAAACCGCGGTCTTGGAGTGCCGGATTTGGGATGAGCAAATCAACAATATTACAATTGCTTTTACGGTCCTTGTGATCGATATGACTGAGGTCAACTTCAAGTGAACCGAGGTCTCAAATGAGGTTGCTTGTAGCAACCCAACCACACAGCGGCTACTCAAGTTCAACTTCCAATTTACTTACGCTGTGTCAAGCCTTGCTCGCGGATCTCAGTGGCATAGTGGTGATGGCGGAAGCCGGATCAACTAGACTCTGATTTCTACACCAACTCAGGCTATCTCCAACTGATGAGCCCTAACAAGGGCGAAACCGCGGTCTTGGAGTGCCGGATTTGGGATGAGCAAATCAACAATATTACAATTGCTTTTACGGTCCTTGTGATCGATATGACTGAGGTCAACTTCAAGTGAACCGAGGTCTCAAATGAGGTTGCTTGTAGCAACCCAACCACACAGCGGCTACTCAAGTTCAACTTCCAATTTACTTACGCTGTGTCAAGCCTTGCTCGCGGATCTCAGTGGCATAGTGGTGATGGCGGAAGCCGGATCAACTAGACTCTGATTTCTACACCAACTCAGGCTATCTCCAACTGATGAGCCCTAACAAGGGCGAAACCGCGGTCTTGGAGTGCCGGATTTGGGATGAGCAAATCAACAATATTACAATTGCTTTTACGGTCCTTGTGATCGATATGACTGAGGTCAACTTCAAGTGAACCGAGGTCTCAAATGAGGTTGCTTGTAGCAACCCAACCACACAGCGGCTACTCAAGTTCAACTTCCAATTTACTTACGCTGTGTCAAGCCTTGCTCGCGGATCTCAGTGGCATAGTGGTGATGGCGGAAGCCGGATCAACTAGACTCTGATTTCTACACCAACTCAGGCTATCTCCAACTGATGAGCCCTAACAAGGGCGAAACCGCGGTCTTGGAGTGCCGGATTTGGGATGAGCAAATCAACAATATTACAATTGCTTTTACGGTCCTTGTGATCGATATGACTGAGGTCAACTTCAAGTGAACCGAGGTCTCAAATGAGGTTGCTTGTAGCAACCCAACCACACAGCGGCTACTCAAGTTCAACTTCCAATTTACTTACGCTGTGTCAAGCCTTGCTCGCGGATCTCAGTGGCATAGTGGTGATGGCGGAAGCCGGATCAACTAGACTCTGATTTCTACACCAACTCAGGCTATCTCCAACTGATGAGCCCTAACAAGGGCGAAACCGCGGTCTTGGAGTGCCGGATTTGGGATGAGCAAATCAACAATATTACAATTGCTTTTACGGTCCTTGTGATCGATATGACTGAGGTCAACTTCAAGTGAACCGAGGTCTCAAATGAGGTTGCTTGTAGCAACCCAACCACACAGCGGCTACTCAAGTTCAACTTCCAATTTACTTACGCTGTGTCAAGCCTTGCTCGCGGATCTCAGTGGCATAGTGGTGATGGCGGAAGCCGGATCAACTAGACTCTGATTTCTACACCAACTCAGGCTATCTCCAACTGATGAGCCCTAACAAGGGCGAAACCGCGGTCTTGGAGTGCCGGATTTGGGATGAGCAAATCAACAATATTACAATTGCTTTTACGGTCCTTGTGATCGATATGACTGAGGTCAACTTCAAGTGAACCGAGGTCTCAAATGAGGTTGCTTGTAGCAACCCAACCACACAGCGGCTACTCAAGTTCAACTTCCAATTTACTTACGCTGTGTCAAGCCTTGCTCGCGGATCTCAGTGGCATAGTGGTGATGGCGGAAGCCGGATCAACTAGACTCTGATTTCTACACCAACTCAGGCTATCTCCAACTGATGAGCCCTAACAAGGGCGAAACCGCGGTCTTGGAGTGCCGGATTTGGGATGAGCAAATCAACAATATTACAATTGCTTTTACGGTCCTTGTGATCGATATGACTGAGGTCAACTTCAAGTGAACCGAGGTCTCAAATGAGGTTGCTTGTAGCAACCCAACCACACAGCGGCTACTCAAGTTCAACTTCCAATTTACTTACGCTGTGTCAAGCCTTGCTCGCGGATCTCAGTGGCATAGTGGTGATGGCGGAAGCCGGATCAACTAGACTCTGATTTCTACACCAACTCAGGCTATCTCCAACTGATGAGCCCTAACAAGGGCGAAACCGCGGTCTTGGAGTGCCGGATTTGGGATGAGCAAATCAACAATATTACAATTGCTTTTACGGTCCTTGTGATCGATATGACTGAGGTCAACTTCAAGTGAACCGAGGTCTCAAATGAGGTTGCTTGTAGCAACCCAACCACACAGCGGCTACTCAAGTTCAACTTCCAATTTACTTACGCTGTGTCAAGCCTTGCTCGCGGATCTCAGTGGCATAGTGGTGATGGCGGAAGCCGGATCAACTAGACTCTGATTTCTACACCAACTCAGGCTATCTCCAACTGATGAGCCCTAACAAGGGCGAAACCGCGGTCTTGGAGTGCCGGATTTGGGATGAGCAAATCAACAATATTACAATTGCTTTTACGGTCCTTGTGATCGATATGACTGAGGTCAACTTCAAGTGAACCGAGGTCTCAAATGAGGTTGCTTGTAGCAACCCAACCACACAGCGGCTACTCAAGTTCAACTTCCAATTTACTTACGCTGTGTCAAGCCTTGCTCGCGGATCTCAGTGGCATAGTGGTGATGGCGGAAGCCGGATCAACTAGACTCTGATTTCTACACCAACTCAGGCTATCTCCAACTGATGAGCCCTAACAAGGGCGAAACCGCGGTCTTGGAGTGCCGGATTTGGGATGAGCAAATCAACAATATTACAATTGCTTTTACGGTCCTTGTGATCGATATGACTGAGGTCAACTTCAAGTGAACCGAGGTCTCAAATGAGGTTGCTTGTAGCAACCCAACCACACAGCGGCTACTCAAGTTCAACTTCCAATTTACTTACGCTGTGTCAAGCCTTGCTCGCGGATCTCAGTGGCATAGTGGTGATGGCGGAAGCCGGATCAACTAGACTCTGATTTCTACACCAACTCAGGCTATCTCCAACTGATGAGCCCTAACAAGGGCGAAACCGCGGTCTTGGAGTGCCGGATTTGGGATGAGCAAATCAACAATATTACAATTGCTTTTACGGTCCTTGTGATCGATATGACTGAGGTCAACTTCAAGTGAACCGAGGTCTCAAATGAGGTTGCTTGTAGCAACCCAACCACACAGCGGCTACTCAAGTTCAACTTCCAATTTACTTACGCTGTGTCAAGCCTTGCTCGCGGATCTCAGTGGCATAGTGGTGATGGCGGAAGCCGGATCAACTAGACTCTGATTTCTACACCAACTCAGGCTATCTCCAACTGATGAGCCCTAACAAGGGCGAAACCGCGGTCTTGGAGTGCCGGATTTGGGATGAGCAAATCAACAATATTACAATTGCTTTTACGGTCCTTGTGATCGATATGACTGAGGTCAACTTCAAGTGAACCGAGGTCTCAAATGAGGTTGCTTGTAGCAACCCAACCACACAGCGGCTACTCAAGTTCAACTTCCAATTTACTTACGCTGTGTCAAGCCTTGCTCGCGGATCTCAGTGGCATAGTGGTGATGGCGTAAGCCGGATCAACTAGACTCTGATTTCTACACCAACTCAGGCTATCTCCAACTGATGAGCCCTAACAAGGGCGAAACCGCGGTCTTGGAGTGCCGGATTTGGGATGAGCAAATCAACAATATTACAATTGCTTTTACGGTCCTTGTGATCGATATGACTGAGGTCAACTTCAAGTGAACCGAGGTCTCAAATGAGGTTGCTTGTAGCAACCCAACCACACAGCGGCTACTCAAGTTCAACTTCCAATTAACTTACGCTGTGTCAAGCCTTGCTCGCGGATCTCAGTGGCATAGTGGTGATGGCGGAAGCCGGATCAACTAGACTCTGATTTCTACACCAACTCAGGCTATCTCCAACTGATGAGCCCTAACAAGGGCGAAACCGCGGTCTTGGAGTGCCGGATTTGGGATGAGCAAATCAACAATATTACAATTGCTTTTACGGTCCTTGTGATCGATATGACTGAGGTCAACTTCAAGTGAACCGAGGTCTCAAATGAGGTTGCTTGTAGCAACCCAACCACACAGCGGCTACTCAAGTTCAACTTCCAATTTACTTACGCTGTGTCAAGCCTTGCTCGCGGATCTCAGTGGCATAGTGATGATGGCGGAAGCCGGATCAACTAGACTCTGATTTCTACACCAACTCAGGCTATCTCCAACTGATGAGCCCTAACAAGGGCGAAACCGCGGTCTTGGAGTGCCGGATTTGGGATGAGCAAATCAACAATATTACAATTGCTTTTACGGTCCTTGTGATCGATATGACTGAGGTCAACTTCAAGTGAACCGAGGTCTCAAATGAGGTTGCTTGTAGCAACCCAACCACACAGCGGCTACTCAAGTTCAACTTTCAATTTACTTACGCTGTGTCAAGCCTTGCTCGCGGATCTCAGTGACATAGTGGTGATGGCGTAAGCCGGAGCAACTAGACTCTGATTTCTACACCAACTCAGGCTATCTCCAACTGATGAGCCCTAACAAGGGCGAAACCGCGGTCTTGGAGTGCCGGATTTGGGATGAGCAAATCTACAATATTACAATTGCTTTTACGGTCCTTGTGATCGATATGACTGAGGTCAACTTCAAGTGAACCGAGGTCTCAAATGAGGTTGCTTGTAGCAACCCAACCACACAGCGGCTACTCAAGTTCAACTTTCAATTTACTTACGCTGTGTCAAGCCTTGCTCGCGGATCTCAGTGACATAGTGATGATGGCGGAAGCCGGATCAACTAGACTCTGATTTCTACACCAACTCAGGCTATCTCCAACTGATGAGCCCTAACAAGGGCGAAACCGCGGTCTTGGAGTGCCGGATTTGGGATGAGCAAAGCAACAATATTACAATTGCTTTTACGGTCCTTGTGATCGATATGACTGAGGTCAACTTCAAGTGAACCGAGGTCTCAAATGAGGTTGCTTGTAGCAACCCAACCACACAGCGGCTACTCAAGTTCAACTTCCAATTAACTTACGCTGTGCCAAGCCTTGCTCGCGGATCTCAGTGACATAGTGATGATGGCGGAAGCCGGATCAACTAGACTCTGATTTCTACACCAACTCAGGCTATCTCCAACTGATGAGCCCTAACAAGGGCGAAACCGCGGTCTTGGAGTGCCGGATTTGGGATGAGCAAAGCAACAATATTACAATTGCTTTTACGGTCCTTGTGATCGTTATGACTGAGGTCAACTTCAAGTGAACCGAGGTCTCAAATGAGGTTGCTTGTAGCAACCCAACCACACAGCGGCTACTCAAGTTCAACTTCCAATTAACTTACGCTGTGCCAAGCCTTGCTCGCGGATCTCAGTGACATAGTGATGATGGCGGAAGCCGGATCAACTAGACTCTGATTTCTACACCAACTCAGGCTATCTCCAACTGATGAGCCCTAACAAGGGCGAAACCGCGGTCTTGGAGTGCCGGATTTGGGATGAGCAAATCAACAATATTACAATTGCTTTTACGGTCCTTGTGATCGATATGACTGAGGTCAACTTCAAGTGAACCGAGGTCTCAAATGAGGTTGCTTGTAGCAACCCAACCACACAGCGGCTACTCAAGTTCAACTTCCAATTAACTTACGCTGTGCCAAGCCTTGCTCGCGGATCTCAGTGACATAGTGATGATGGCGGAAGCCGGATCAACTAGACTCTGATTTCTACACCAACTCAGGCTATCTCCAACTGATGAGCCCTAACAAGGGCGAAACCGCGGTCTTGGAGTGCCGGATTTGGGATGAGCAAATCAACAATATTACAATTGCTTTTACGGTCCTTGTGATCGATATGACTGAGGTCAACTTCAAGTGAACCGAGGTCTCAAATGAGGTTGCTTGTAGCAACCCAACCACACAGCGGCTACTCAAGTTCAACTTCCAATTAACTTACGCTGTGCCAAGCCTTGCTCGCGGATCTCAGTGACATAGTGATGATGGCGGAAGCCGGATCAACTAGACTCTGATTTCTACACCAACTCAGGCTATCTCCAACTGATGAGCCCTAACAAGGGCGAAACCGCGGTCTTGGAGTGCCGGATTTGGGATGAGCAAATCAACAATATTACAATTGCTTTTACGGTCCTTGTGATCGATATGACTGAGGTCAACTTCAAGTGAACCGAGGTCTCAAATGAGGTTGCTTGTAGCAACCCAACCACACAGCGGCTACTCAAGTTCAACTTCCAATTAACTTACGCTGTGCCAAGCCTTGCTCGCGGATCTCAGTGACATAGTGATGATGGCGGAAGCCGGATCAACTAGACTCTGATTTCTACA
>JAXRKO010000740.1:0-29473 GCA_037039905.1 Formica aserva | reverse complement strand
AAATAATCGCGACCGCGACCGCGTAATCCAGTGGGAAAATCGAGACGATCGTCCATCGCTAGATTCGGCACTCGCGTTTTCAAAAATACTCACGACACTTGTCACAGACTGCACGAAGCACATGTTTAAGAAATACTTTTCGCGACAAAGACTAGCACGCACGATGCGATGGACGGCGAATTAAAATAATCGCGACCGCGACCGCGTAATCCAGTGGGAAAATCGAGACGATCGTCCATCGCTAGATTCGGCACTCGCGTTTTTAAAAATACTCACGACACTTGTCACAGACTGCACGAAGCACATGTTTAAGAAATACTTTTCGCGACAAAGACTAGCACGCACGATGCGATGGACGGCGAATTAAAATAATCGCGACCGCGACCGCGTAATCCAGTGGGAAAATCGAGACGATCGTCCATCGCTAGATTCGGCACTCGCGTTTTAAAAATACTCACGACACTTGTCACAGACTGCACGAAGCACATGTTTAAGAAATACTTTTCGCGACAAAGACTAGCACGCACGATGCGATGGACGGCGAATTAAAATAATCGCGACCGCGACCGCGTAATCCAGTGGGAAAATCGAGACGATCGTCCATCGCTAGATTCGGCACTCGCGTTTTTAAAAATACTCACGACACTTGTCACAGACTGCACGAAGCACATGTTTAAGAAATACTTTTCGCGACAAAGACTAGCACGCACGATGCGATGGACGGCGAATTAAAATAATCGCGACCGCGACCGCGTAATCCAGTGGGAAAATCGAGACGATCGTCCATCGCTAGATTCGGCACTCGCGTTTTTAAAAATACTCACGACACTTGTCACAGACTGCACGAAGCACATGTTTAAGAAATACTTTTCGCGACAAAGACTAGCACGCACGATGCGATGGACGGCGAATTAAAATAATCGCGACCGCGACCGCGTAATCCAGTGGGAAAATCGAGACGATCGTCCATCGCTAGATTCGGCACTCGCGTTTTAAAAATACTCACGACACTTGTCACAGACTGCACGAAGCACATGTTTAAGAAATACTTTTCGCGACAAAGACTAGCACGCACGATGCGATGGACGGCGAATTAAAATAATCGCGACCGCGACCGCGTAATCCAGTGGGAAAATCGAGACGATCGTCCATCGCTAGATTCGGCACTCGCGTTTTTAAAAATACTCACGACACTTGTCACAGACTGCACGAAGCACATGTTTAAGAAATACTTTTCGCGACAAAGACTAGCACGCACGATGCGATGGACGGCGAATTAAAATAATCGCGACCGCGACCGCGTAATCCAGTGGGAAAATCGAGACGATCGTCCATCGCTAGATTCGGCACTCGCGTTTTAAAAATACTCACGACACTTGTCACAGACTGCACGAAGCACATGTTTAAGAAATACTTTTCGCGACAAAGACTAGCACGCACGATGCGATGGACGGCGAATTAAAATAATCGCGACCGCGACCGCGTAATCCAGTGGGAAAATCGAGACGATCGTCCATCGCTAGATTCGGCACTCGCGTTTTTAAAAATACTCACGACACTTGTCACAGACTGCACGAAGCACATGTTTAAGAAATACTTTTCGCGACAAAGACTAGCACGCACGATGCGATGGACGGCGAATTAAAATAATCGCGACCGCGACCGCGTAATCCAGTGGGAAAATCGAGACGATCGTCCATCGCTAGATTCGGCACTCGCGTTTTTAAAAATACTCACGACACTTGTCACAGACTGCACGAAGCACATGTTTAAGAAATACTTTTCGCGACAAAGACTAGCACGCACGATGCGATGGACGGCGAATTAAAATAATCGCGACCGCGACCGCGTAATCCAGTGGGAAAATCGAGACGATCGTCCATCGCTAGATTCGGCACTCGCGTTTTTAAAAATACTCACGACACTTGTCACAGACTGCACGAAGCACATGTTTAAGAAATACTTTTCGCGACAAAGACTAGCACGCACGATGCGATGGACGGCGAATTAAAATAATCGCGACCGCGACCGCGTAATCCAGTGGGAAAATCGAGACGATCGTCCATCGCTAGATTCGGCACTCGCGTTTTTAAAAATACTCACGACACTTGTCACAGACTGCACGAAGCACATGTTTAAGAAATACTTTTCGCGACAAAGACTAGCACGCACGATGCGATGGACGGCGAATTAAAATAATCGCGACCGCGACCGCGTAATCCAGTGGGAAAATCGAGACGATCGTCCATCGCTAGATTCGGCACTCGCGTTTTAAAAATACTCACGACACTTGTCACAGACTGCACGAAGCACATGTTTAAGAAATACTTTTCGCGACAAAGACTAGCACGCACGATGCGATGGACGGCGAATTAAAATAATCGCGACCGCGACCGCGTAATCCAGTGGGAAAATCGAGACGATCGTCCATCGCTAGATTCGGCACTCGCGTTTTAAAAATACTCACGACACTTGTCACAGACTGCACGAAGCACATGTTTAAGAAATACTTTTCGCGACAAAGACTAGCACGCACGATGCGATGGACGGCGAATTAAAATAATCGCGACCGCGACCGCGTAATCCAGTGGGAAAATCGAGACGATCGTCCATCGCTAGATTCGGCACTCGCGTTTTTAAAAATACTCACGACACTTGTCACAGACTGCACGAAGCACATGTTTAAGAAATACTTTTCGCGACAAAGACTAGCACGCACGATGCGATGGACGGCGAATTAAAATAATCGCGACCGCGACCGCGTAATCCAGTGGGAAAATCGAGACGATCGTCCATCGCTAGATTCGGCACTCGCGTTTTTAAAAATACTCACGACACTTGTCACAGACTGCACGAAGCACATGTTTAAGAAATACTTTTCGCGACAAAGACTAGCACGCACGATGCGATGGACGGCGAATTAAAATAATCGCGACCGCGACCGCGTAATCCAGTGGGAAAATCGAGACGATCGTCCATCGCTAGATTCGGCACTCGCGTTTTAAAAATACTCACGACACTTGTCACAGACTGCACGAAGCACATGTTTAAGAAATACTTTTCGCGACAAAGACTAGCACGCACGATGCGATGGACGGCGAATTAAAATAATCGCGACCGCGACCGCGTAATCCAGTGGGAAAATCGAGACGATCGTCCATCGCTAGATTCGGCACTCGCGTTTTTAAAAATACTCACGACACTTGTCACAGACTGCACGAAGCACATGTTTAAGAAATACTTTTCGCGACAAAGACTAGCACGCACGATGCGATGGACGGCGAATTAAAATAATCGCGACCGCGACCGCGTAATCCAGTGGGAAAATCGAGACGATCGTCCATCGCTAGATTCGGCACTCGCGTTTTCAAAAATACTCACGACACTTGTCACAGACTGCACGAAGCACATGTTTAAGAAATACTTTTCGCGACAAAGACTAGCACGCACGATGCGATGGACGGCGAATTAAAATAATCGCGACCGCGACCGCGTAATCCAGTGGGAAAATCGAGACGATCGTCCATCGCTAGATTCGGCACTCGCGTTTTAAAAATACTCACGACACTTGTCACAGACTGCACGAAGCACATGTTTAAGAAATACTTTTCGCGACAAAGACTAGCACGCACGATGCGATGGACGGCGAATTAAAATAATCGCGACCGCGACCGCGTAATCCAGTGGGAAAATCGAGACGATCGTCCATCGCTAGATTCGGCACTCGCGTTTTAAAAATACTCACGACACTTGTCACAGACTGCACGAAGCACATGTTTAAGAAATACTTTTCGCGACAAAGACTAGCACGCACGATGCGATGGACGGCGAATTAAAATAATCGCGACCGCGACCGCGTAATCCAGTGGGAAAATCGAGACGATCGTCCATCGCTAGATTCGGCACTCGCGTTTTTAAAAATACTCACGACACTTGTCACAGACTGCACGAAGCACATGTTTAAGAAATACTTTTCGCGACAAAGACTAGCACGCACGATGCGATGGACGGCGAATTAAAATAATCGCGACCGCGACCGCGTAATCCAGTGGGAAAATCGAGACGATCGTCCATCGCTAGATTCGGCACTCGCGTTTTCAAAAATACTCACGACACTTGTCACAGACTGCACGAAGCACATGTTTAAGAAATACTTTTCGCGACAAAGACTAGCACGCACGATGCGATGGACGGCGAATTAAAATAATCGCGACCGCGACCGCGTAATCCAGTGGGAAAATCGAGACGATCGTCCATCGCTAGATTCGGCACTCGCGTTTTCAAAAATACTCACGACACTTGTCACAGACTGCACGAAGCACATGTTTAAGAAATACTTTTCGCGACAAAGACTAGCACGCACGATGCGATGGACGGCGAATTAAAATAATCGCGACCGCGACCGCGTAATCCAGTGGGAAAATCGAGACGATCGTCCATCGCTAGATTCGGCACTCGCGTTTTTAAAAATACTCACGACACTTGTCACAGACTGCACGAAGCACATGTTTAAGAAATACTTTTCGCGACAAAGACTAGCACGCACGATGCGATGGACGGCGAATTAAAATAATCGCGACCGCGACCGCGTAATCCAGTGGGAAAATCGAGACGATCGTCCATCGCTAGATTCGGCACTCGCGTTTTAAAAATACTCACGACACTTGTCACAGACTGCACGAAGCACATGTTTAAGAAATACTTTTCGCGACAAAGACTAGCACGCACGATGCGATGGACGGCGAATTAAAATAATCGCGACCGCGACCGCGTAATCCAGTGGGAAAATCGAGACGATCGTCCATCGCTAGATTCGGCACTCGCGTTTTCAAAAATACTCACGACACTTGTCACAGACTGCACGAAGCACATGTTTAAGAAATACTTTTCGCGACAAAGACTAGCACGCACGATGCGATGGACGGCGAATTAAAATAATCGCGACCGCGACCGCGTAATCCAGTGGGAAAATCGAGACGATCGTCCATCGCTAGATTCGGCACTCGCGTTTTTAAAAATACTCACGACACTTGTCACAGACTGCACGAAGCACATGTTTAAGAAATACTTTTCGCGACAAAGACTAGCACGCACGATGCGATGGACGGCGAATTAAAATAATCGCGACCGCGACCGCGTAATCCAGTGGGAAAATCGAGACGATCGTCCATCGCTAGATTCGGCACTCGCGTTTTAAAAATACTCACGACACTTGTCACAGACTGCACGAAGCACATGTTTAAGAAATACTTTTCGCGACAAAGACTAGCACGCACGATGCGATGGACGGCGAATTAAAATAATCGCGACCGCGACCGCGTAATCCAGTGGGAAAATCGAGACGATCGTCCATCGCTAGATTCGGCACTCGCGTTTTTAAAAATACTCACGACACTTGTCACAGACTGCACGAAGCACATGTTTAAGAAATACTTTTCGCGACAAAGACTAGCACGCACGATGCGATGGACGGCGAATTAAAATAATCGCGACCGCGACCGCGTAATCCAGTGGGAAAATCGAGACGATCGTCCATCGCTAGATTCGGCACTCGCGTTTTCAAAAATACTCACGACACTTGTCACAGACTGCACGAAGCACATGTTTAAGAAATACTTTTCGCGACAAAGACTAGCACGCACGATGCGATGGACGGCGAATTAAAATAATCGCGACCGCGACCGCGTAATCCAGTGGGAAAATCGAGACGATCGTCCATCGCTAGATTCGGCACTCGCGTTTTTAAAAATACTCACGACACTTGTCACAGACTGCACGAAGCACATGTTTAAGAAATACTTTTCGCGACAAAGACTAGCACGCACGATGCGATGGACGGCGAATTAAAATAATCGCGACCGCGACCGCGTAATCCAGTGGGAAAATCGAGACGATCGTCCATCGCTAGATTCGGCACTCGCGTTTTTAAAAATACTCACGACACTTGTCACAGACTGCACGAAGCACATGTTTAAGAAATACTTTTCGCGACAAAGACTAGCACGCACGATGCGATGGACGGCGAATTAAAATAATCGCGACCGCGACCGCGTAATCCAGTGGGAAAATCGAGACGATCGTCCATCGCTAGATTCGGCACTCGCGTTTTTAAAAATACTCACGACACTTGTCACAGACTGCACGAAGCACATGTTTAAGAAATACTTTTCGCGACAAAGACTAGCACGCACGATGCGATGGACGGCGAATTAAAATAATCGCGACCGCGACCGCGTAATCCAGTGGGAAAATCGAGACGATCGTCCATCGCTAGATTCGGCACTCGCGTTTTTAAAAATACTCACGACACTTGTCACAGACTGCACGAAGCACATGTTTAAGAAATACTTTTCGCGACAAAGACTAGCACGCACGATGCGATGGACGGCGAATTAAAATAATCGCGACCGCGACCGCGTAATCCAGTGGGAAAATCGAGACGATCGTCCATCGCTAGATTCGGCACTCGCGTTTTAAAAATACTCACGACACTTGTCACAGACTGCACGAAGCACATGTTTAAGAAATACTTTTCGCGACAAAGACTAGCACGCACGATGCGATGGACGGCGAATTAAAATAATCGCGACCGCGACCGCGTAATCCAGTGGGAAAATCGAGACGATCGTCCATCGCTAGATTCGGCACTCGCGTTTTCAAAAATACTCACGACACTTGTCACAGACTGCACGAAGCACATGTTTAAGAAATACTTTTCGCGACAAAGACTAGCACGCACGATGCGATGGACGGCGAATTAAAATAATCGCGACCGCGACCGCGTAATCCAGTGGGAAAATCGAGACGATCGTCCATCGCTAGATTCGGCACTCGCGTTTTTAAAAATACTCACGACACTTGTCACAGACTGCACGAAGCACATGTTTAAGAAATACTTTTCGCGACAAAGACTAGCACGCACGATGCGATGGACGGCGAATTAAAATAATCGCGACCGCGACCGCGTAATCCAGTGGGAAAATCGAGACGATCGTCCATCGCTAGATTCGGCACTCGCGTTTTTAAAAATACTCACGACACTTGTCACAGACTGCACGAAGCACATGTTTAAGAAATACTTTTCGCGACAAAGACTAGCACGCACGATGCGATGGACGGCGAATTAAAATAATCGCGACCGCGACCGCGTAATCCAGTGGGAAAATCGAGACGATCGTCCATCGCTAGATTCGGCACTCGCGTTTTTAAAAATACTCACGACACTTGTCACAGACTGCACGAAGCACATGTTTAAGAAATACTTTTCGCGACAAAGACTAGCACGCACGATGCGATGGACGGCGAATTAAAATAATCGCGACCGCGACCGCGTAATCCAGTGGGAAAATCGAGACGATCGTCCATCGCTAGATTCGGCACTCGCGTTTTAAAAATACTCACGACACTTGTCACAGACTGCACGAAGCACATGTTTAAGAAATACTTTTCGCGACAAAGACACGCACGATGCGATGGACGGCGAATTAAAATAATCGCGACCGCGACCGCGTAATCCAGTGGGAAAATCGAGACGATCGTCCATCGCTAGATTCGGCACTCGCGTTTTCAAAAATACTCACGACACTTGTCACAGACTGCACGAAGCACATGTTTAAGAAATACTTTTCGCGACAAAGACTAGCACGCACGATGCGATGGACGGCGAATTAAAATAATCGCGACCGCGACCGCGTAATCCAGTGGGAAAATCGAGACGATCGTCCATCGCTAGATTCGGCACTCGCGTTTTTAAAAATACTCACGACACTTGTCACAGACTGCACGAAGCACATGTTTAAGAAATACTTTTCGCGACAAAGACTAGCACGCACGATGCGATGGACGGCGAATTAAAATAATCGCGACCGCGACCGCGTAATCCAGTGGGAAAATCGAGACGATCGTCCATCGCTAGATTCGGCACTCGCGTTTTAAAAATACTCACGACACTTGTCACAGACTGCACGAAGCACATGTTTAAGAAATACTTTTCGCGACAAAGACTAGCACGCACGATGCGATGGACGGCGAATTAAAATAATCGCGACCGCGACCGCGTAATCCAGTGGGAAAATCGAGACGATCGTCCATCGCTAGATTCGGCACTCGCGTTTTCAAAAATACTCACGACACTTGTCACAGACTGCACGAAGCACATGTTTAAGAAATACTTTTCGCGACAAAGACTAGCACGCACGATGCGATGGACGGCGAATTAAAATAATCGCGACCGCGACCGCGTAATCCAGTGGGAAAATCGAGACGATCGTCCATCGCTAGATTCGGCACTCGCGTTTTCAAAAATACTCACGACACTTGTCACAGACTGCACGAAGCACATGTTTAAGAAATACTTTTCGCGACAAAGACTAGCACGCACGATGCGATGGACGGCGAATTAAAATAATCGCGACCGCGACCGCGTAATCCAGTGGGAAAATCGAGACGATCGTCCATCGCTAGATTCGGCACTCGCGTTTTAAAAATACTCACGACACTTGTCACAGACTGCACGAAGCACATGTTTAAGAAATACTTTTCGCGACAAAGACTAGCACGCACGATGCGATGGACGGCGAATTAAAATAATCGCGACCGCGACCGCGTAATCCAGTGGGAAAATCGAGACGATCGTCCATCGCTAGATTCGGCACTCGCGTTTTCAAAAATACTCACGACACTTGTCACAGACTGCACGAAGCACATGTTTAAGAAATACTTTTCGCGACAAAGACTAGCACGCACGATGCGATGGACGGCGAATTAAAATAATCGCGACCGCGACCGCGTAATCCAGTGGGAAAATCGAGACGATCGTCCATCGCTAGATTCGGCACTCGCGTTTTAAAAATACTCACGACACTTGTCACAGACTGCACGAAGCACATGTTTAAGAAATACTTTTCGCGACAAAGACTAGCACGCACGATGCGATGGACGGCGAATTAAAATAATCGCGACCGCGACCGCGTAATCCAGTGGGAAAATCGAGACGATCGTCCATCGCTAGATTCGGCACTCGCGTTTTTAAAAATACTCACGACACTTGTCACAGACTGCACGAAGCACATGTTTAAGAAATACTTTTCGCGACAAAGACTAGCACGCACGATGCGATGGACGGCGAATTAAAATAATCGCGACCGCGACCGCGTAATCCAGTGGGAAAATCGAGACGATCGTCCATCGCTAGATTCGGCACTCGCGTTTTCAAAAATACTCACGACACTTGTCACAGACTGCACGAAGCACATGTTTAAGAAATACTTTTCGCGACAAAGACTAGCACGCACGATGCGATGGACGGCGAATTAAAATAATCGCGACCGCGACCGCGTAATCCAGTGGGAAAATCGAGACGATCGTCCATCGCTAGATTCGGCACTCGCGTTTTCAAAAATACTCACGACACTTGTCACAGACTGCACGAAGCACATGTTTAATAAATACTTTTCGCGACAAAGACTAGCACGCACGATGCGATGGACGGCGAATTAAAATAATCGCGACCGCGACCGCGTAATCCAGTGGGAAAATCGAGACGATCGTCCATCGCTAGATTCGGCACTCGCGTTTTCAAAAATACTCACGACACTTGTCACAGACTGCACGAAGCACATGTTTAAGAAATACTTTTCGCGACAAAGACTAGCACGCACGATGCGATGGACGGCGAATTAAAATAATCGCGACCGCGACCGCGTAATCCAGTGGGAAAATCGAGACGATCGTCCATCGCTAGATTCGGCACTCGCGTTTTCAAAAATACTCACGACACTTGTCACAGACTGCACGAAGCACATGTTTAAGAAATACTTTTCGCGACAAAGACTAGCACGCACGATGCGATGGACGGCGAATTAAAATAATCGCGACCGCGACCGCGTAATCCAGTGGGAAAATCGAGACGATCGTCCATCGCTAGATTCGGCACTCGCGTTTTTAAAAATACTCACGACACTTGTCACAGACTGCACGAAGCACATGTTTAAGAAATACTTTTCGCGACAAAGACTAGCACGCACGATGCGATGGACGGCGAATTAAAATAATCGCGACCGCGACCGCGTAATCCAGTGGGAAAATCGAGACGATCGTCCATCGCTAGATTCGGCACTCGCGTTTTCAAAAATACTCACGACACTTGTCACAGACTGCACGAAGCACATGTTTAAGAAATACTTTTCGCGACAAAGACTAGCACGCACGATGCGATGGACGGCGAATTAAAATAATCGCGACCGCGACCGCGTAATCCAGTGGGAAAATCGAGACGATCGTCCATCGCTAGATTCGGCACTCGCGTTTTTAAAAATACTCACGACACTTGTCACAGACTGCACGAAGCACATGTTTAAGAAATACTTTTCGCGACAAAGACTAGCACGCACGATGCGATGGACGGCGAATTAAAATAATCGCGACCGCGACCGCGTAATCCAGTGGGAAAATCGAGACGATCGTCCATCGCTAGATTCGGCACTCGCGTTTTTAAAAATACTCACGACACTTGTCACAGACTGCACGAAGCACATGTTTAAGAAATACTTTTCGCGACAAAGACTAGCACGCACGATGCGATGGACGGCGAATTAAAATAATCGCGACCGCGACCGCGTAATCCAGTGGGAAAATCGAGACGATCGTCCATCGCTAGATTCGGCACTCGCGTTTTCAAAAATACTCACGACACTTGTCACAGACTGCACGAAGCACATGTTTAAGAAATACTTTTCGCGACAAAGACTAGCACGCACGATGCGATGGACGGCGAATTAAAATAATCGCGACCGCGACCGCGTAATCCAGTGGGAAAATCGAGACGATCGTCCATCGCTAGATTCGGCACTCGCGTTTTCAAAAATACTCACGACACTTGTCACAGACTGCACGAAGCACATGTTTAAGAAATACTTTTCGCGACAAAGACTAGCACGCACGATGCGATGGACGGCGAATTAAAATAATCGCGACCGCGACCGCGTAATCCAGTGGGAAAATCGAGACGATCGTCCATCGCTAGATTCGGCACTCGCGTTTTTAAAAATACTCACGACACTTGTCACAGACTGCACGAAGCACATGTTTAAGAAATACTTTTCGCGACAAAGACTAGCACGCACGATGCGATGGACGGCGAATTAAAATAATCGCGACCGCGACCGCGTAATCCAGTGGGAAAATCGAGACGATCGTCCATCGCTAGATTCGGCACTCGCGTTTTCAAAAATACTCACGACACTTGTCACAGACTGCACGAAGCACATGTTTAAGAAATACTTTTCGCGACAAAGACTAGCACGCACGATGCGATGGACGGCGAATTAAAATAATCGCGACCGCGACCGCGTAATCCAGTGGGAAAATCGAGACGATCGTCCATCGCTAGATTCGGCACTCGCGTTTTTAAAAATACTCACGACACTTGTCACAGACTGCACGAAGCACATGTTTAAGAAATACTTTTCGCGACAAAGACTAGCACGCACGATGCGATGGACGGCGAATTAAAATAATCGCGACCGCGACCGCGTAATCCAGTGGGAAAATCGAGACGATCGTCCATCGCTAGATTCGGCACTCGCGTTTTTAAAAATACTCACGACACTTGTCACAGACTGCACGAAGCACATGTTTAAGAAATACTTTTCGCGACAAAGACTAGCACGCACGATGCGATGGACGGCGAATTAAAATAATCGCGACCGCGACCGCGTAATCCAGTGGGAAAATCGAGACGATCGTCCATCGCTAGATTCGGCACTCGCGTTTTCAAAAATACTCACGACACTTGTCACAGACTGCACGAAGCACATGTTTAAGAAATACTTTTCGCGACAAAGACTAGCACGCACGATGCGATGGACGGCGAATTAAAATAATCGCGACCGCGACCGCGTAATCCAGTGGGAAAATCGAGACGATCGTCCATCGCTAGATTCGGCACTCGCGTTTTTAAAAATACTCACGACACTTGTCACAGACTGCACGAAGCACATGTTTAAGAAATACTTTTCGCGACAAAGACTAGCACGCACGATGCGATGGACGGCGAATTAAAATAATCGCGACCGCGACCGCGTAATCCAGTGGGAAAATCGAGACGATCGTCCATCGCTAGATTCGGCACTCGCGTTTTTAAAAATACTCACGACACTTGTCACAGACTGCACGAAGCACATGTTTAAGAAATACTTTTCGCGACAAAGACTAGCACGCACGATGCGATGGACGGCGAATTAAAATAATCGCGACCGCGACCGCGTAATCCAGTGGGAAAATCGAGACGATCGTCCATCGCTAGATTCGGCACTCGCGTTTTTAAAAATACTCACGACACTTGTCACAGACTGCACGAAGCACATGTTTAAGAAATACTTTTCGCGACAAAGACTAGCACGCACGATGCGATGGACGGCGAATTAAAATAATCGCGACCGCGACCGCGTAATCCAGTGGGAAAATCGAGACGATCGTCCATCGCTAGATTCGGCACTCGCGTTTTCAAAAATACTCACGACACTTGTCACAGACTGCACGAAGCACATGTTTAAGAAATACTTTTCGCGACAAAGACTAGCACGCACGATGCGATGGACGGCGAATTAAAATAATCGCGACCGCGACCGCGTAATCCAGTGGGAAAATCGAGACGATCGTCCATCGCTAGATTCGGCACTCGCGTTTTCAAAAATACTCACGACACTTGTCACAGACTGCACGAAGCACATGTTTAAGAAATACTTTTCGCGACAAAGACTAGCACGCACGATGCGATGGACGGCGAATTAAAATAATCGCGACCGCGACCGCGTAATCCAGTGGGAAAATCGAGACGATCGTCCATCGCTAGATTCGGCACTCGCGTTTTTAAAAATACTCACGACACTTGTCACAGACTGCACGAAGCACATGTTTAAGAAATACTTTTCGCGACAAAGACTAGCACGCACGATGCGATGGACGGCGAATTAAAATAATCGCGACCGCGACCGCGTAATCCAGTGGGAAAATCGAGACGATCGTCCATCGCTAGATTCGGCACTCGCGTTTTCAAAAATACTCACGACACTTGTCACAGACTGCACGAAGCACATGTTTAAGAAATACTTTTCGCGACAAAGACTAGCACGCACGATGCGATGGACGGCGAATTAAAATAATCGCGACCGCGACCGCGTAATCCAGTGGGAAAATCGAGACGATCGTCCATCGCTAGATTCGGCACTCGCGTTTTTAAAAATACTCACGACACTTGTCACAGACTGCACGAAGCACATGTTTAAGAAATACTTTTCGCGACAAAGACTAGCACGCACGATGCGATGGACGGCGAATTAAAATAATCGCGACCGCGACCGCGTAATCCAGTGGGAAAATCGAGACGATCGTCCATCGCTAGATTCGGCACTCGCGTTTTTAAAAATACTCACGACACTTGTCACAGACTGCACGAAGCACATGTTTAAGAAATACTTTTCGCGACAAAGACTAGCACGCACGATGCGATGGACGGCGAATTAAAATAATCGCGACCGCGACCGCGTAATCCAGTGGGAAAATCGAGACGATCGTCCATCGCTAGATTCGGCACTCGCGTTTTTAAAAATACTCACGACACTTGTCACAGACTGCACGAAGCACATGTTTAAGAAATACTTTTCGCGACAAAGACTAGCACGCACGATGCGATGGACGGCGAATTAAAATAATCGCGACCGCGACCGCGTAATCCAGTGGGAAAATCGAGACGATCGTCCATCGCTAGATTCGGCACTCGCGTTTTTAAAAATACTCACGACACTTGTCACAGACTGCACGAAGCACATGTTTAAGAAATACTTTTCGCGACAAAGACTAGCACGCACGATGCGATGGACGGCGAATTAAAATAATCGCGACCGCGACCGCGTAATCCAGTGGGAAAATCGAGACGATCGTCCATCGCTAGATTCGGCACTCGCGTTTTTAAAAATACTCACGACACTTGTCACAGACTGCACGAAGCACATGTTTAAGAAATACTTTTCGCGACAAAGACTAGCACGCACGATGCGATGGACGGCGAATTAAAATAATCGCGACCGCGACCGCGTAATCCAGTGGGAAAATCGAGACGATCGTCCATCGCTAGATTCGGCACTCGCGTTTTCAAAAATACTCACGACACTTGTCACAGACTGCACGAAGCACATGTTTAAGAAATACTTTTCGCGACAAAGACTAGCACGCACGATGCGATGGACGGCGAATTAAAATAATCGCGACCGCGACCGCGTAATCCAGTGGGAAAATCGAGACGATCGTCCATCGCTAGATTCGGCACTCGCGTTTTTAAAAATACTCACGACACTTGTCACAGACTGCACGAAGCACATGTTTAAGAAATACTTTTCGCGACAAAGACTAGCACGCACGATGCGATGGACGGCGAATTAAAATAATCGCGACCGCGACCGCGTAATCCAGTGGGAAAATCGAGACGATCGTCCATCGCTAGATTCGGCACTCGCGTTTTTAAAAATACTCACGACACTTGTCACAGACTGCACGAAGCACATGTTTAAGAAATACTTTTCGCGACAAAGACTAGCACGCACGATGCGATGGACGGCGAATTAAAATAATCGCGACCGCGACCGCGTAATCCAGTGGGAAAATCGAGACGATCGTCCATCGCTAGATTCGGCACTCGCGTTTTTAAAAATACTCACGACACTTGTCACAGACTGCACGAAGCACATGTTTAAGAAATACTTTTCGCGACAAAGACTAGCACGCACGATGCGATGGACGGCGAATTAAAATAATCGCGACCGCGACCGCGTAATCCAGTGGGAAAATCGAGACGATCGTCCATCGCTAGATTCGGCACTCGCGTTTTAAAAATACTCACGACACTTGTCACAGACTGCACGAAGCACATGTTTAAGAAATACTTTTCGCGACAAAGACTAGCACGCACGATGCGATGGACGGCGAATTAAAATAATCGCGACCGCGACCGCGTAATCCAGTGGGAAAATCGAGACGATCGTCCATCGCTAGATTCGGCACTCGCGTTTTAAAAATACTCACGACACTTGTCACAGACTGCACGAAGCACATGTTTAAGAAATACTTTTCGCGACAAAGACTAGCACGCACGATGCGATGGACGGCGAATTAAAATAATCGCGACCGCGACCGCGTAATCCAGTGGGAAAATCGAGACGATCGTCCATCGCTAGATTCGGCACTCGCGTTTTCAAAAATACTCACGACACTTGTCACAGACTGCACGAAGCACATGTTTAAGAAATACTTTTCGCGACAAAGACTAGCACGCACGATGCGATGGACGGCGAATTAAAATAATCGCGACCGCGACCGCGTAATCCAGTGGGAAAATCGAGACGATCGTCCATCGCTAGATTCGGCACTCGCGTTTTAAAAATACTCACGACACTTGTCACAGACTGCACGAAGCACATGTTTAAGAAATACTTTTCGCGACAAAGACTAGAACGCACGATGCGATGGACGGCGAATTAAAATAATCGCGACCGCGACCGCGTAATCCAGTGGGAAAATCGAGACGATCGTCCATCGCTAGATTCGGCACTCGCGTTTTTAAAAATACTCACGACACTTGTCACAGACTGCACGAAGCACATGTTTAAGAAATACTTTTCGCGACAAAGACTAGCACGCACGATGCGATGGACGGCGAATTAAAATAATCGCGACCGCGACCGCGTAATCCAGTGGGAAAATCGAGACGATCGTCCATCGCTAGATTCGGCACTCGCGTTTTAAAAATACTCACGACACTTGTCACAGACTGCACGAAGCACATGTTTAAGAAATACTTTTCGCGACAAAGACTAGCACGCACGATGCGATGGACGGCGAATTAAAATAATCGCGACCGCGACCGCGTAATCCAGTGGGAAAATCGAGACGATCGTCCATCGCTAGATTCGGCACTCGCGTTTTTAAAAATACTCACGACACTTGTCACAGACTGCACGAAGCACATGTTTAAGAAATACTTTTCGCGACAAAGACTAGCACGCACGATGCGATGGACGGCGAATTAAAATAATCGCGACCGCGACCGCGTAATCCAGTGGGAAAATCGAGACGATCGTCCATCGCTAGATTCGGCACTCGCGTTTTCAAAAATACTCACGACACTTGTCACAGACTGCACGAAGCACATGTTTAAGAAATACTTTTCGCGACAAAGACTAGCACGCACGATGCGATGGACGGCGAATTAAAATAATCGCGACCGCGACCGCGTAATCCAGTGGGAAAATCGAGACGATCGTCCATCGCTAGATTCGGCACTCGCGTTTTCAAAAATACTCACGACACTTGTCACAGACTGCACGAAGCACATGTTTAAGAAATACTTTTCGCGACAAAGACTAGCACGCACGATGCGATGGACGGCGAATTAAAATAATCGCGACCGCGACCGCGTAATCCAGTGGGAAAATCGAGACGATCGTCCATCGCTAGATTCGGCACTCGCGTTTTCAAAAATACTCACGACACTTGTCACAGACTGCACGAAGCACATGTTTAAGAAATACTTTTCGCGACAAAGACTAGCACGCACGATGCGATGGACGGCGAATTAAAATAATCGCGACCGCGACCGCGTAATCCAGTGGGAAAATCGAGACGATCGTCCATCGCTAGATTCGGCACTCGCGTTTTTAAAAATACTCACGACACTTGTCACAGACTGCACGAAGCACATGTTTAAGAAATACTTTTCGCGACAAAGACTAGCACGCACGATGCGATGGACGGCGAATTAAAATAATCGCGACCGCGACCGCGTAATCCAGTGGGAAAATCGAGACGATCGTCCATCGCTAGATTCGGCACTCGCGTTTTTAAAAATACTCACGACACTTGTCACAGACTGCACGAAGCACATGTTTAAGAAATACTTTTCGCGACAAAGACTAGCACGCACGATGCGATGGACGGCGAATTAAAATAATCGCGACCGCGACCGCGTAATCCAGTGGGAAAATCGAGACGATCGTCCATCGCTAGATTCGGCACTCGCGTTTTCAAAAATACTCACGACACTTGTCACAGACTGCACGAAGCACATGTTTAAGAAATACTTTTCGCGACAAAGACTAGCACGCACGATGCGATGGACGGCGAATTAAAATAATCGCGACCGCGACCGCGTAATCCAGTGGGAAAATCGAGACGATCGTCCATCGCTAGATTCGGCACTCGCGTTTTTAAAAATACTCACGACACTTGTCACAGACTGCACGAAGCACATGTTTAAGAAATACTTTTCGCGACAAAGACTAGCACGCACGATGCGATGGACGGCGAATTAAAATAATCGCGACCGCGACCGCGTAATCCAGTGGGAAAATCGAGACGATCGTCCATCGCTAGATTCGGCACTCGCGTTTTCAAAAATACTCACGACACTTGTCACAGACTGCACGAAGCACATGTTTAAGAAATACTTTTCGCGACAAAGACTAGCACGCACGATGCGATGGACGGCGAATTAAAATAATCGCGACCGCGACCGCGTAATCCAGTGGGAAAATCGAGACGATCGTCCATCGCTAGATTCGGCACTCGCGTTTTCAAAAATACTCACGACACTTGTCACAGACTGCACGAAGCACATGTTTAAGAAATACTTTTCGCGACAAAGACTAGCACGCACGATGCGATGGACGGCGAATTAAAATAATCGCGACCGCGACCGCGTAATCCAGTGGGAAAATCGAGACGATCGTCCATCGCTAGATTCGGCACTCGCGTTTTCAAAAATACTCACGACACTTGTCACAGACTGCACGAAGCACATGTTTAAGAAATACTTTTCGCGACAAAGACTAGCACGCACGATGCGATGGACGGCGAATTAAAATAATCGCGACCGCGACCGCGTAATCCAGTGGGAAAATCGAGACGATCGTCCATCGCTAGATTCGGCACTCGCGTTTTTAAAAATACTCACGACACTTGTCACAGACTGCACGAAGCACATGTTTAAGAAATACTTTTCGCGACAAAGACTAGCACGCACGATGCGATGGACGGCGAATTAAAATAATCGCGACCGCGACCGCGTAATCCAGTGGGAAAATCGAGACGATCGTCCATCGCTAGATTCGGCACTCGCGTTTTCAAAAATACTCACGACACTTGTCACAGACTGCACGAAGCACATGTTTAATAAATACTTTTCGCGACAAAGACTAGAACGCACGATGCGATGGACGGCGAATTAAAATAATCGCGACCGCGACCGCGTAATCCAGTGGGAAAATCGAGACGATCGTCCATCGCTAGATTCGGCACTCGCGTTTTCAAAAATACTCACGACACTTGTCACAGACTGCACGAAGCACATGTTTAAGAAATACTTTTCGCGACAAAGACTAGCACGCACGATGCGATGGACGGCGAATTAAAATAATCGCGACCGCGACCGCGTAATCCAGTGGGAAAATCGAGACGATCGTCCATCGCTAGATTCGGCACTCGCGTTTTCAAAAATACTCACGACACTTGTCACAGACTGCACGAAGCACATGTTTAAGAAATACTTTTCGCGACAAAGACTAGCACGCACGATGCGATGGACGGCGAATTAAAATAATCGCGACCGCGACCGCGTAATCCAGTGGGAAAATCGAGACGATCGTCCATCGCTAGATTCGGCACTCGCGTTTTTAAAAATACTCACGACACTTGTCACAGACTGCACGAAGCACATGTTTAAGAAATACTTTTCGCGACAAAGACTAGCACGCACGATGCGATGGACGGCGAATTAAAATAATCGCGACCGCGACCGCGTAATCCAGTGGGAAAATCGAGACGATCGTCCATCGCTAGATTCGGCACTCGCGTTTTTAAAAATACTCACGACACTTGTCACAGACTGCACGAAGCACATGTTTAAGAAATACTTTTCGCGACAAAGACTAGCACGCACGATGCGATGGACGGCGAATTAAAATAATCGCGACCGCGACCGCGTAATCCAGTGGGAAAATCGAGACGATCGTCCATCGCTAGATTCGGCACTCGCGTTTTTAAAAATACTCACGACACTTGTCACAGACTGCACGAAGCACATGTTTAAGAAATACTTTTCGCGACAAAGACTAGCACGCACGATGCGATGGACGGCGAATTAAAATAATCGCGACCGCGACCGCGTAATCCAGTGGGAAAATCGAGACGATCGTCCATCGCTAGATTCGGCACTCGCGTTTTTAAAAATACTCACGACACTTGTCACAGACTGCACGAAGCACATGTTTAAGAAATACTTTTCGCGACAAAGACTAGCACGCACGATGCGATGGACGGCGAATTAAAATAATCGCGACCGCGACCGCGTAATCCAGTGGGAAAATCGAGACGATCGTCCATCGCTAGATTCGGCACTCGCGTTTTTAAAAATACTCACGACACTTGTCACAGACTGCACGAAGCACATGTTTAAGAAATACTTTTCGCGACAAAGACTAGCACGCACGATGCGATGGACGGCGAATTAAAATAATCGCGACCGCGACCGCGTAATCCAGTGGGAAAATCGAGACGATCGTCCATCGCTAGATTCGGCACTCGCGTTTTTAAAAATACTCACGACACTTGTCACAGACTGCACGAAGCACATGTTTAAGAAATACTTTTCGCGACAAAGACTAGCACGCACGATGCGATGGACGGCGAATTAAAATAATCGCGACCGCGACCGCGTAATCCAGTGGGAAAATCGAGACGATCGTCCATCGCTAGATTCGGCACTCGCGTTTTAAAAATACTCACGACACTTGTCACAGACTGCACGAAGCACATGTTTAATAAATACTTTTCGCGACAAAGACTAGCACGCACGATGCGATGGACGGCGAATTAAAATAATCGCGACCGCGACCGCGTAATCCAGTGGGAAAATCGAGACGATCGTCCATCGCTAGATTCGGCACTCGCGTTTTCAAAAATACTCACGACACTTGTCACAGACTGCACGAAGCACATGTTTAAGAAATACTTTTCGCGACAAAGACTAGCACGCACGATGCGATGGACGGCGAATTAAAATAATCGCGACCGCGACCGCGTAATCCAGTGGGAAAATCGAGACGATCGTCCATCGCTAGATTCGGCACTCGCGTTTTCAAAAATACTCACGACACTTGTCACAGACTGCACGAAGCACATGTTTAAGAAATACTTTTCGCGACAAAGACTAGCACGCACGATGCGATGGACGGCGAATTAAAATAATCGCGACCGCGACCGCGTAATCCAGTGGGAAAATCGAGACGATCGTCCATCGCTAGATTCGGCACTCGCGTTTTAAAAATACTCACGACACTTGTCACAGACTGCACGAAGCACATGTTTAAGAAATACTTTTCGCGACAAAGACTAGAACGCACGATGCGATGGACGGCGAATTAAAATAATCGCGACCGCGACCGCGTAATCCAGTGGGAAAATCGAGACGATCGTCCATCGCTAGATTCGGCACTCGCGTTTTCAAAAATACTCACGACACTTGTCACAGACTGCACGAAGCACATGTTTAAGAAATACTTTTCGCGACAAAGACTAGAACGCACGATGCGATGGACGGCGAATTAAAATAATCGCGACCGCGACCGCGTAATCCAGTGGGAAAATCGAGACGATCGTCCATCGCTAGATTCGGCACTCGCGTTTTCAAAAATACTCACGACACTTGTCACAGACTGCACGAAGCACATGTTTAAGAAATACTTTTCGCGACAAAGACTAGCACGCACGATGCGATGGACGGCGAATTAAAATAATCGCGACCGCGACCGCGTAATCCAGTGGGAAAATCGAGACGATCGTCCATCGCTAGATTCGGCACTCGCGTTTTCAAAAATACTCACGACACTTGTCACAGACTGCACGAAGCACATGTTTAAGAAATACTTTTCGCGACAAAGACTAGCACGCACGATGCGATGGACGGCGAATTAAAATAATCGCGACCGCGACCGCGTAATCCAGTGGGAAAATCGAGACGATCGTCCATCGCTAGATTCGGCACTCGCGTTTTCAAAAATACTCACGACACTTGTCACAGACTGCACGAAGCACATGTTTAAGAAATACTTTTCGCGACAAAGACTAGCACGCACGATGCGATGGACGGCGAATTAAAATAATCGCGACCGCGACCGCGTAATCCAGTGGGAAAATCGAGACGATCGTCCATCGCTAGATTCGGCACTCGCGTTTTAAAAATACTCACGACACTTGTCACAGACTGCACGAAGCACATGTTTAATAAATACTTTTCGCGACAAAGACTAGCACGCACGATGCGATGGACGGCGAATTAAAATAATCGCGACCGCGACCGCGTAATCCAGTGGGAAAATCGAGACGATCGTCCATCGCTAGATTCGGCACTCGCGTTTTTAAAAATACTCACGACACTTGTCACAGACTGCACGAAGCACATGTTTAAGAAATACTTTTCGCGACAAAGACTAGCACGCACGATGCGATGGACGGCGAATTAAAATAATCGCGACCGCGACCGCGTAATCCAGTGGGAAAATCGAGACGATCGTCCATCGCTAGATTCGGCACTCGCGTTTTCAAAAATACTCACGACACTTGTCACAGACTGCACGAAGCACATGTTTAAGAAATACTTTTCGCGACAAAGACTAGCACGCACGATGCGATGGACGGCGAATTAAAATAATCGCGACCGCGACCGCGTAATCCAGTGGGAAAATCGAGACGATCGTCCATCGCTAGATTCGGCACTCGCGTTTTCAAAAATACTCACGACACTTGTCACAGACTGCACGAAGCACATGTTTAAGAAATACTTTTCGCGACAAAGACTAGCACGCACGATGCGATGGACGGCGAATTAAAATAATCGCGACCGCGACCGCGTAATCCAGTGGGAAAATCGAGACGATCGTCCATCGCTAGATTCGGCACTCGCGTTTTCAAAAATACTCACGACACTTGTCACAGACTGCACGAAGCACATGTTTAAGAAATACTTTTCGCGACAAAGACTAGCACGCACGATGCGATGGACGGCGAATTAAAATAATCGCGACCGCGACCGCGTAATCCAGTGGGAAAATCGAGACGATCGTCCATCGCTAGATTCGGCACTCGCGTTTTCAAAAATACTCACGACACTTGTCACAGACTGCACGAAGCACATGTTTAAGAAATACTTTTCGCGACAAAGACTAGCACGCACGATGCGATGGACGGCGAATTAAAATAATCGCGACCGCGACCGCGTAATCCAGTGGGAAAATCGAGACGATCGTCCATCGCTAGATTCGGCACTCGCGTTTTCAAAAATACTCACGACACTTGTCACAGACTGCACGAAGCACATGTTTAAGAAATACTTTTCGCGACAAAGACTAGCACGCACGATGCGATGGACGGCGAATTAAAATAATCGCGACCGCGACCGCGTAATCCAGTGGGAAAATCGAGACGATCGTCCATCGCTAGATTCGGCACTCGCGTTTTCAAAAATACTCACGACACTTGTCACAGACTGCACGAAGCACATGTTTAAGAAATACTTTTCGCGACAAAGACTAGCACGCACGATGCGATGGACGGCGAATTAAAATAATCGCGACCGCGACCGCGTAATCCAGTGGGAAAATCGAGACGATCGTCCATCGCTAGATTCGGCACTCGCGTTTTAAAAATACTCACGACACTTGTCACAGACTGCACGAAGCACATGTTTAAGAAATACTTTTCGCGACAAAGACTAGCACGCACGATGCGATGGACGGCGAATTAAAATAATCGCGACCGCGACCGCGTAATCCAGTGGGAAAATCGAGACGATCGTCCATCGCTAGATTCGGCACTCGCGTTTTTAAAAATACTCACGACACTTGTCACAGACTGCACGAAGCACATGTTTAAGAAATACTTTTCGCGACAAAGACTAGCACGCACGATGCGATGGACGGCGAATTAAAATAATCGCGACCGCGACCGCGTAATCCAGTGGGAAAATCGAGACGATCGTCCATCGCTAGATTCGGCACTCGCGTTTTCAAAAATACTCACGACACTTGTCACAGACTGCACGAAGCACATGTTTAAGAAATACTTTTCGCGACAAAGACTAGCACGCACGATGCGATGGACGGCGAATTAAAATAATCGCGACCGCGACCGCGTAATCCAGTGGGAAAATCGAGACGATCGTCCATCGCTAGATTCGGCACTCGCGTTTTTAAAAATACTCACGACACTTGTCACAGACTGCACGAAGCACATGTTTAAGAAATACTTTTCGCGACAAAGACTAGCACGCACGATGCGATGGACGGCGAATTAAAATAATCGCGACCGCGACCGCGTAATCCAGTGGGAAAATCGAGACGATCGTCCATCGCTAGATTCGGCACTCGCGTTTTTAAAAATACTCACGACACTTGTCACAGACTGCACGAAGCACATGTTTAAGAAATACTTTTCGCGACAAAGACTAGCACGCACGATGCGATGGACGGCGAATTAAAATAATCGCGACCGCGACCGCGTAATCCAGTGGGAAAATCGAGACGATCGTCCATCGCTAGATTCGGCACTCGCGTTTTTAAAAATACTCACGACACTTGTCACAGACTGCACGAAGCACATGTTTAAGAAATACTTTTCGCGACAAAGACTAGCACGCACGATGCGATGGACGGCGAATTAAAATAATCGCGACCGCGACCGCGTAATCCAGTGGGAAAATCGAGACGATCGTCCATCGCTAGATTCGGCACTCGCGTTTTCAAAAATACTCACGACACTTGTCACAGACTGCACGAAGCACATGTTTAAGAAATACTTTTCGCGACAAAGACTAGCACGCACGATGCGATGGACGGCGAATTAAAATAATCGCGACCGCGACCGCGTAATCCAGTGGGAAAATCGAGACGATCGTCCATCGCTAGATTCGGCACTCGCGTTTTCAAAAATACTCACGACACTTGTCACAGACTGCACGAAGCACATGTTTAAGAAATACTTTTCGCGACAAAGACTAGCACGCACGATGCGATGGACGGCGAATTAAAATAATCGCGACCGCGACCGCGTAATCCAGTGGGAAAATCGAGACGATCGTCCATCGCTAGATTCGGCACTCGCGTTTTCAAAAATACTCACGACACTTGTCACAGACTGCACGAAGCACATGTTTAAGAAATACTTTTCGCGACAAAGACTAGCACGCACGATGCGATGGACGGCGAATTAAAATAATCGCGACCGCGACCGCGTAATCCAGTGGGAAAATCGAGACGATCGTCCATCGCTAGATTCGGCACTCGCGTTTTAAAAATACTCACGACACTTGTCACAGACTGCACGAAGCACATGTTTAAGAAATACTTTTCGCGACAAAGACTAGCACGCACGATGCGATGGACGGCGAATTAAAATAATCGCGACCGCGACCGCGTAATCCAGTGGGAAAATCGAGACGATCGTCCATCGCTAGATTCGGCACTCGCGTTTTTAAAAATACTCACGACACTTGTCACAGACTGCACGAAGCACATGTTTAAGAAATACTTTTCGCGACAAAGACTAGCACGCACGATGCGATGGACGGCGAATTAAAATAATCGCGACCGCGACCGCGTAATCCAGTGGGAAAATCGAGACGATCGTCCATCGCTAGATTCGGCACTCGCGTTTTTAAAAATACTCACGACACTTGTCACAGACTGCACGAAGCACATGTTTAAGAAATACTTTTCGCGACAAAGACTAGCACGCACGATGCGATGGACGGCGAATTAAAATAATCGCGACCGCGACCGCGTAATCCAGTGGGAAAATCGAGACGATCGTCCATCGCTAGATTCGGCACTCGCGTTTTTAAAAATACTCACGACACTTGTCACAGACTGCACGAAGCACATGTTTAAGAAATACTTTTCGCGACAAAGACTAGCACGCACGATGCGATGGACGGCGAATTAAAATAATCGCGACCGCGACCGCGTAATCCAGTGGGAAAATCGAGACGATCGTCCATCGCTAGATTCGGCACTCGCGTTTTCAAAAATACTCACGACACTTGTCACAGACTGCACGAAGCACATGTTTAAGAAATACTTTTCGCGACAAAAACTAGCACGCACGATGCGATGGACGGCGAATTAAAATAATCGCGACCGCGACCGCGTAATCCAGTGGGAAAATCGAGACGATCGTCCATCGCTAGATTCGGCACTCGCGTTTTTAAAAATACTCACGACACTTGTCACAGACTGCACGAAGCACATGTTTAATAAATACTTTTCGCGACAAAGACTAGAACGCACGATGCGATGGACGGCGAATTAAAATAATCGCGACCGCGACCGCGTAATCCAGTGGGAAAATCGAGACGATCGTCCATCGCTAGATTCGGCACTCGCGTTTTTAAAAATACTCACGACACTTGTCACAGACTGCACGAAGCACATGTTTAAGAAATACTTTTCGCGACAAAGACTAGCACGCACGATGCGATGGACGGCGAATTAAAATAATCGCGACCGCGACCGCGTAATCCAGTGGGAAAATCGAGACGATCGTCCATCGCTAGATTCGGCACTCGCGTTTTCAAAAATACTCACGACACTTGTCACAGACTGCACGAAGCACATGTTTAAGAAATACTTTTCGCGACAAAGACTAGCACGCACGATGCGATGGACGGCGAATTAAAATAATCGCGACCGCGACCGCGTAATCCAGTGGGAAAATCGAGACGATCGTCCATCGCTAGATTCGGCACTCGCGTTTTTAAAAATACTCACGACACTTGTCACAGACTGCACGAAGCACATGTTTAAGAAATACTTTTCGCGACAAAGACTAGAACGCACGATGCGATGGACGGCGAATTAAAATAATCGCGACCGCGACCGCGTAATCCAGTGGGAAAATCGAGACGATCGTCCATCGCTAGATTCGGCACTCGCGTTTTTAAAAATACTCACGACACTTGTCACAGACTGCACGAAGCACATGTTTAATAAATACTTTTCGCGACAAAGACTAGAACGCACGATGCGATGGACGGCGAATTAAAATAATCGCGACCGCGACCGCGTAATCCAGTGGGAAAATCGAGACGATCGTCCATCGCTAGATTCGGCACTCGCGTTTTTAAAAATACTCACGACACTTGTCACAGACTGCACGAAGCACATGTTTAATAAATACTTTTCGCGACAAAGACTAGAACGCACGATGCGATGGACGGCGAATTAAAATAATCGCGACCGCGACCGCGTAATCCAGTGGGAAAATCGAGACGATCGTCCATCGCTAGATTCGGCACTCGCGTTTTTAAAAATACTCACGACACTTGTCACAGACTGCACGAAGCACATGTTTAAGAAATACTTTTCGCGACAAAGACTAGCACGCACGATGCGATGGACGGCGAATTAAAATAATCGCGACCGCGACCGCGTAATCCAGTGGGAAAATCGAGACGATCGTCCATCGCTAGATTCGGCACTCGCGTTTTTAAAAATACTCACGACACTTGTCACAGACTGCACGAAGCACATGTTTAAGAAATACTTTTCGCGACAAAGACTAGCACGCACGATGCGATGGACGGCGAATTAAAATAATCGCGACCGCGACCGCGTAATCCAGTGGGAAAATCGAGACGATCGTCCATCGCTAGATTCGGCACTCGCGTTTTTAAAAATACTCACGACACTTGTCACAGACTGCACGAAGCACATGTTTAAGAAATACTTTTCGCGACAAAAGACTAGAACGCACGATGCGATGGACGGCGAATTAAAATAATCGCGACCGCGACCGCGTAATCCAGTGGGAAAATCGAGACGATCGTCCATCGCTAGATTCGGCACTCGCGTTTTCAAAAATACTCACGACACTTGTCACAGACTGCACGAAGCACATGTTTAATAAATACTTTTCGCGAAAAAGACTAGCACGCACGATGCGATGGACGGCGAATTAAAATAATCGCGACCGCGACCGCGTAATCCAGTGGGAAAATCGAGACGATCGTCCATCGCTAGATTCGGCACTCGCGTTTTCAAAAATACTCACGACACTTGTCACAGACTGCTCGAAGCACATGTTTAAGAAATACTTTTCGCGACAAAGACTAGCACGCACGATGCGATGGACGGCGAATTAAAATAATCGCGACCGCGACCGCGTAATCCAGTGGGAAAATCGAGACGATCGTCCATCGCTAGATTCGGCACTCGCGTTTTAAAAATACTCACGACACTTGTCACAGACTGCACGAAGCACATGTTTAATAAATACTTTTCGCGACAAAGACTAGAACGCACGATGCGATGGACGGCGAATTAAAATAATCGCGACCGCGACCGCGTAATCCAGTGGGAAAATCGAGACGATCGTCCATCGCTAGATTCGGCACTCGCGTTTTCAAAAATACTCACGACACTTGTCACAGACTGCACGAAGCACATGTTTAAGAAATACTTTTCGCGACAAAGACTAGAACGCACGATGCGATGGACGGCGAATTAAAATAATCGCGACCGCGACCGCGTAATCCAGTGGGAAAATCGAGACGATCGTCCATCGCTAGATTCGGCACTCGCGTTTTCAAAAATACTCACGACACTTGTCACAGACTGCACGAAGCACATGTTTAAGAAATACTTTTCGCGACAAAGACTAGCACGCACGATGCGATGGACGGCGAATTAAAATAATCGCGACCGCGACCGCGTAATCCAGTGGGAAAATCGAGACGATCGTCCATCGCTAGATTCGGCACTCGCGTTTTTAAAAATACTCACGACACTTGTCACAGACTGCACGAAGCACATGTTTAAGAAATACTTTTCGCGAAAAAGACTAGCACGCACGATGCGATGGACGGCGAATTAAAATAATCGCGACCGCGACCGCGTAATCCAGTGGGATATCGAGACGATCGTCCATCGCTAGATTCGGCACTCGCGTTTTTAAAAATACTCACGACACTTGTCACAGACTGCTCGAAGCACATGTTTAATAAATACTTTTCGCGACAAAGACTAGAACGCACGATGCAATGGACGGCGAATTAAAATAATCGCGACCGCGACCGCGTAATCCAGTGGGAAAATCGAGACGATCGTCCATCGCTAGATTCGGCACTCGCGTTTTTAAAAATACTCACGACACTTGTCACAGATTGCTCGAAGCACGTGTTTAAGAAATACTTTTCGCGACAAAGACTAGCACGCACGATGCGATGGACGGCGAATTAAAATAATCGCGACCGCGACCGCGTAATCCAGTGGGAAAATCGAGACGATCGTCCATCGCTAGATTCGGCACTCGCGTTTTCAAAAATACTCACGACACTTGTCACAGACTGCACGAAGCACATGTTTAAGAAATACTTTTCGCGACAAAGACTAGAACGCACGATGCGATGGACGGCGAATTAAAATAATCGCGACCGCGACCGCGTAATCCAGTGGGAAAATCGAGACGATCGTCCATCGCTAGATTCGGCACTCGCGTTTTCAAAAATACTCACGACACTTGTCACAGACTGCACGAAGCACATGTTTAAGAAATACTTTTCGCGACAAAGACTAGAACGCACGATGCAATGGACGGCGAATTAAAATAATCGCGACCGCGACCGCGTAATCCAGTGGGAAAATCGAGACGATCGTCCATCGCTAGATTCGGCACTCGCGTTTTAAAAAATACTCACGACACTTGTCACAGACTGCACGAAGCACATGTTTAATAAATACTTTTCGCGACAAAGACTAGAACGCACGATGCGATGGACGGCGAATTAAAATAATCGCGACCGCGACCGCGTAATCCAGTGGGAAAATCGAGACGATCGTCCATCGCTAGATTCGGCACTCGCGTTTTAAAAAATACTCACGACACTTGTCACAGATTGCTCGAAGCACATGTTTAATAAATACTTTTCGCGACAAAGACTAGAACGCACGATGCAATGGACGGCGAATTAAAATAATCGCGACCGCGACCGCGTAATCCAGTGGGAAAATCGAGACGATCGTCCATCGCTAGATTCGGCACTCGCGTTTTAAAAATACTCACGACACTTGTCACAGACTGCACGAAGCACATGTTTAAGAAATACTTTTCGCGACAAAGACTAGAACGCACGATGCAATGGACGGCGAATTAAAATAATCGCGACCGCGACCGCGTAATCCAGTGGGAAAATCGAGACGATCGTCCATCGCTAGATTCGGCACTCGCGTTTAAAAAAATACTCACGACACTTGTCACAGACTGCTCGAAGCACATGTTTAATAAATATTTTCGCGACAAAGACTAGAACGCACGATGCAATGGACGGCGAATTAAAATAATCGCGACCGCGACCGCGTAATCCAGTGGGAAAATC
>JAXRKO010000739.1:0-29502 GCA_037039905.1 Formica aserva | reverse complement strand
TTTGCCGAAAATTTTCATAACACATCAAGGAAATTGAGGAACAACGCTTCTCGGCTCACAGAGCTAAGATCGCTATGTACGCAAGTTTCCTTCGTTCGGAACGACTTAGTTACGTGCCTGTAAGCGAGATTTGCCGAAAATTTTCATAACACATCAAGGAAATTGAGGAACAACGCTTCTCGGCACACAGAGCTAAGATCGCTATGTACGCAAGTTTCCTTCGTTCGGAACGACTTAGT
Organism: Formica aserva; assembly: GCA_037039905.1. NCBI lineage: Eukaryota > Metazoa > Arthropoda > Insecta > Hymenoptera > Formicidae > Formica > Formica aserva. The sequence continues at coordinate 29,263 of JAXRKO010000739.1, read as the reverse complement.
TACGTGCCTGTAAGTGAGATTTACCGAAAATTTTCATAACACATCAAGGAAATTGAGGAACAACGCTTCTCGGCACACAGAGCTAAGATCGCTATGTACGCAAGTTTCCTTCGTTCGGAACGACTTAGTTACGTGCCTGTAAGCGAGATTTGCCGAAAATTTTCATAACACATCAAGGAAATTGAGGAACAACGCTTCTCGGCACACAGAGCTAAGATCGCTATGTACGCAAGTTTCCTTCGTTCGGAACGACTTAGTTACGTACCTGTAAGTGAGATATACCGAAAGTTTTCATAACACATCAAGGAAATTGAGGAACAACGCTTCTCGGCTCACAGAGCTAAGATCGCTATGTACGCAAGTTTCCTTCGTTCGGAACGACTTAGTTACGTGCCTGTAAGCGAGATTTGCCGAAAATTTTCATAACACATCAAGGAAATTGAGGAACAACGCTTCTCGGCACACAGAGCTAAGATCGCTATGTACGCAAGTTTCCTTCGTTCGGAACGACTTAGTTACGTGCCTGTAAGTGAGATTTGCCGAAAATTTTCATAACACATCAAGGAAATTGAGGAACAACGCTTCTCGGCACACAGAGCTAAGATCGCTATGTACGCAAGTTTCCTTCGTTCGGAACGACTTAGTTACGTACCTGTAAGTGAGATATACCGAAAGTTTTCATAACACATCAAGGAAATTGAGGAACAACGCTTCTCGGCACACAGAGCTAAGATCGCTATGTACGCAAGTTTCCTTCGTTCGGAACGACTTAGTTACGTGCCTGTAAGCGAGATTTGCCGAAAATTTTCATAACACATCAAGGAAATTGAGGAACAACGCTTCTCGGCACACAGAGCTAAGATCGCTATGTACGCAAGTTTCCTTCGTTCGGAACGACTTAGTTACGTACCTGTAAGTGAGATATACCGAAAGTTTTCATAACACATCAAGGAAATTGAGGAACAACGCTTCTCGGCACACAGAGCTAAGATCGCTATGTACGCAAGTTTCCTTCGTTCGGAACGACTTAGTTACGTGCCTGTAAGTGAGATTTGCCGAAAATTTTCATAACACATCAAGGAAATTGAGGAACAACGCTTCTCGGCACACAGAGCTAAGATCGCTATGTACGCAAGTTTCCTTCGTTCGGAACGACTTAGTTACGTGCCTGTAAGCGAGATTTGCCGAAAATTTTCATAACACATCAAGGAAATTGAGGAACAACGCTTCTCGGCACACAGAGCTAAGATCGCTATGTACGCAAGTTTCCTTCGTTCGGAACGACTTAGTTACGTACCTGTAAGTGAGATATACCGAAAGTTTTCATAACACATCAAGGAAATTGAGGAACAACGCTTCTCGGCTTACAGAGCTAAGATCGCTATGTACGCAAGTTTCCTTCGTTCGGAACGACTTAGTTACGTGCCTGTAAGCGAGATTTGCCGAAAATTTTCATAACACATCAAGGAAATTGAGGAACAACGCTTCTCGGCACACAGAGCTAAGATCGCTATGTACGCAAGTTTCCTTCGTTCGGAACGACTTAGTTACGTGCCTGTAAGTGAGATTTGCCGAAAGTTTTCATAACACATCAAGGAAATTGAGGAACAACGCTTCTCGGCACACAGAGCTAAGATCGCTATGTACGCAAGTTTCCTTCGTTCGGAACGACTTAGTTACGTGCCTGTAAGCGAGATTTGCCGAAAATTTTCATAACACATCAAGGAAATTGAGGAACAACGCTTCTCGGCACACAGAGCTAAGATCGCTATGTACGCAAGTTTCCTTCGTTCGGAACGACTTAGTTACGTGCCTGTAAGTGAGATTTACCGAAAATTTTCATAACACATCAAGGAAATTGAGGAACAACGCTTCTCGGCACACAGAGCTAAGATCGCTATGTACGCAAGTTTCCTTCGTTCGGAACGACTTAGTTACGTGCCTGTAAGCGAGATTTGCCGAAAATTTTCATAACACATCAAGGAAATTGAGGAACAACGCTTCTCGGCACACAGAGCTAAGATCGCTATGTACGCAAGTTTCCTTCGTTCGGAACGACTTAGTTACGTACCTGTAAGTGAGATTTACCGAAAATTTTCATAACACATCAAGGAAATTGAGGAACAACGCTTCTCGGCACACAGAGCTAAGATCGCTATGTACGCAAGTTTCCTTCGTTCGGAACGACTTAGTTACGTGCCTGTAAGTGAGATTTGCCGAAAATTTTCATAACACATCAAGGAAATTGAGGAACAACGCTTCTCGGCACACAGAGCTAAGATCGCTATGTACGCAAGTTTCCTTCGTTCGGAACGACTTAGTTACGTGCCTGTAAGCGAGATTTGCCGAAAATTTTCATAACACATCAAGGAAATTGAGGAACAACGCTTCTCGGCACACAGAGCTAAGATCGCTATGTACGCAAGTTTCCTTCGTTCGGAACGACTTAGTTACGTGCCTGTAAGTGAGATTTGCCGAAAATTTTCATAACACATCAAGGAAATTGAGGAACAACGCTTCTCGGCACACAGAGCTAAGATCGCTATGTACGCAAGTTTCCTTCGTTCGGAACGACTTAGTTACGTGCCTGTAAGTGAGATTTGCCGAAAATTTTCATAACACATCAAGGAAATTGAGGAACAACGCTTCTCGGCACACAGAGCTAAGATCGCTATGTACGCAAGTTTCCTTCGTTCGGAACGACTTAGTTACGTGCCTGTAAGCGAGATTTGCCGAAAATTTTCATAACACATCAAGGAAATTGAGGAACAACGCTTCTCGGCACACAGAGCTAAGATCGCTATGTACGCAAGTTTCCTTCGTTCGGAACGACTTAGTTACGTACCTGTAAGTGAGATTTACCGAAAGTTTTCATAACACATCAAGGAAATTGAGGAACAACGCTTCTCGGCACACAGAGCTAAGATCGCTATGTACGCAAGTTTCCTTCGTTCGGAACGACTTAGTTACGTGCCTGTAAGCGAGATTTGCCGAAAATTTTCATAACACATCAAGGAAATTGAGGAACAACGCTTCTCGGCACACAGAGCTAAGATCGCTATGTACGCAAGTTTCCTTCGTTCGGAACGACTTAGTTACGTGCCTGTAAGCGAGATTTGCCGAAAATTTTCATAACACATCAAGGAAATTGAGGAACAACGCTTCTCGGCACACAGAGCTAAGATCGCTATGTACGCAAGTTTCCTTCGTTCGGAACGACTTAGTTACGTGCCTGTAAGCGAGATTTGCCGAAAATTTTCATAACACATCAAGGAAATTGAGGAACAACGCTTCTCGGCACACAGAGCTAAGATCGCTATGTACGCAAGTTTCCTTCGTTCGGAACGACTTAGTTACGTGCCTGTAAGTGAGATTTGCCGAAAATTTTCATAACACATCAAGGAAATTGAGGAACAACGCTTCTCGGCACACAGAGCTAAGATCGCTATGTACGCAAGTTTCCTTCGTTCGGAACGACTTAGTTACGTGCCTGTAAGCGAGATTTGCCGAAAATTTTCATAACACATCAAGGAAATTGAGGAACAACGCTTCTCGGCACACAGAGCTAAGATCGCTATGTACGCAAGTTTCCTTCGTTCGGAACGACTTAGTTACGTGCCTGTAAGTGAGATTTGCCGAAAATTTTCATAACACATCAAGGAAATTGAGGAACAACGCTTCTCGGCACACAGAGCTAAGATCGCTATGTACGCAAGTTTCCTTCGTTCGGAACGACTTAGTTACGTGCCTGTAAGTGAGATTTGCCGAAAATTTTCATAACACATCAAGGAAATTGAGGAACAACGCTTCTCGGCACACAGAGCTAAGATCGCTATGTACGCAAGTTTCCTTCGTTCGGAACGACTTAGTTACGTGCCTGTAAGTGAGATTTGCCGAAAATTTTCATAACACATCAAGGAAATTGAGGAACAACGCTTCTCGGCACACAGAGCTAAGATCGCTATGTACGCAAGTTTCCTTCGTTCGGAACGACTTAGTTACGTGCCTGTAAGCGAGATTTGCCGAAAATTTTCATAACACATCAAGGAAATTGAGGAACAACGCTTCTCGGCACACAGAGCTAAGATCGCTATGTACGCAAGTTTCCTTCGTTCGGAACGACTTAGTTACGTGCCTGTAAGCGAGATTTGCCGAAAATTTTCATAACACATCAAGGAAATTGAGGAACAACGCTTCTCGGCACACAGAGCTAAGATCGCTATGTACGCAAGTTTCCTTCGTTCGGAACGACTTAGTTACGTGCCTGTAAGTGAGATTTGCCGAAAATTTTCATAACACATCAAGGAAATTGAGGAACAACGCTTCTCGGCACACAGAGCTAAGATCGCTATGTACGCAAGTTTCCTTCGTTCGGAACGACTTAGTTACGTGCCTGTAAGTGAGATTTGCCGAAAATTTTCATAACACATCAAGGAAATTGAGGAACAACGCTTCTCGGCACACAGAGCTAAGATCGCTATGTACGCAAGTTTCCTTCGTTCGGAACGACTTAGTTACGTGCCTGTAAGCGAGATTTGCCGAAAATTTTCATAACACATCAAGGAAATTGAGGAACAACGCTTCTCGGCACACAGAGCTAAGATCGCTATGTACGCAAGTTTCCTTCGTTCGGAACGACTTAGTTACGTGCCTGTAAGTGAGATTTGCCGAAAATTTTCATAACACATCAAGGAAATTGAGGAACAACGCTTCTCGGCACACAGAGCTAAGATCGCTATGTACGCAAGTTTCCTTCGTTCGGAACGACTTAGTTACGTGCCTGTAAGTGAGATTTGCCGAAAATTTTCATAACACATCAAGGAAATTGAGGAACAACGCTTCTCGGCACACAGAGCTAAGATCGCTATGTACGCAAGTTTCCTTCGTTCGGAACGACTTAGTTACGTGCCTGTAAGTGAGATTTGCCGAAAATTTTCATAACACATCAAGGAAATTGAGGAACAACGCTTCTCGGCACACAGAGCTAAGATCGCTATGTACGCAAGTTTCCTTCGTTCGGAACGACTTAGTTACGTGCCTGTAAGCGAGATTTGCCGAAAATTTTCATAACACATCAAGGAAATTGAGGAACAACGCTTCTCGGCACACAGAGCTAAGATCGCTATGTACGCAAGTTTCCTTCGTTCGGAACGACTTAGTTACGTGCCTGTAAGTGAGATTTGCCGAAAATTTTCATAACACATCAAGGAAATTGAGGAACAACGCTTCTCGGCACACAGAGCTAAGATCGCTATGTACGCAAGTTTCCTTCGTTCGGAACGACTTAGTTACGTGCCTGTAAGTGAGATTTGCCGAAAATTTTCATAACACATCAAGGAAATTGAGGAACAACGCTTCTCGGCACACAGAGCTAAGATCGCTATGTACGCAAGTTTCCTTCGTTCGGAACGACTTAGTTACGTGCCTGTAAGCGAGATTTGCCGAAAATTTTCATAACACATCAAGGAAATTGAGGAACAACGCTTCTCGGCACACAGAGCTAAGATCGCTATGTACGCAAGTTTCCTTCGTTCGGAACGACTTAGTTACGTGCCTGTAAGTGAGATTTGCCGAAAATTTTCATAACACATCAAGGAAATTGAGGAACAACGCTTCTCGGCACACAGAGCTAAGATCGCTATGTACGCAAGTTTCCTTCGTTCGGAACGACTTAGTTACGTACCTGTAAGTGAGATATACCGAAAATTTTCATAACACATCAAGGAAATTGAGGAACAACGCTTCTCGGCACACAGAGCTAAGATCGCTATGTACGCAAGTTTCCTTCGTTCGGAACGACTTAGTTACGTGCCTGTAAGCGAGATTTGCCGAAAATTTTCATAACACATCAAGGAAATTGAGGAACAACGCTTCTCGGCACACAGAGCTAAGATCGCTATGTACGCAAGTTTCCTTCGTTCGGAACGACTTAGTTACGTGCCTGTAAGTGAGATTTGCCGAAAATTTTCATAACACATCAAGGAAATTGAGGAACAACGCTTCTCGGCACACAGAGCTAAGATCGCTATGTACGCAAGTTTCCTTCGTTCGGAACGACTTAGTTACGTGCCTGTAAGCGAGATTTGCCGAAAATTTTCATAACACATCAAGGAAATTGAGGAACAACGCTTCTCGGCACACAGAGCTAAGATCGCTATGTACGCAAGTTTCCTTCGTTCGGAACGACTTAGTTACGTGCCTGTAAGCGAGATTTGCCGAAAATTTTCATAACACATCAAGGAAATTGAGGAACAACGCTTCTCGGCACACAGAGCTAAGATCGCTATGTACGCAAGTTTCCTTCGTTCGGAACGACTTAGTTACGTGCCTGTAAGTGAGATTTGCCGAAAATTTTCATAACACATCAAGGAAATTGAGGAACAACGCTTCTCGGCACACAGAGCTAAGATCGCTATGTACGCAAGTTTCCTTCGTTCGGAACGACTTAGTTACGTGCCTGTAAGTGAGATTTGCCGAAAATTTTCATAACACATCAAGGAAATTGAGGAACAACGCTTCTCGGCACACAGAGCTAAGATCGCTATGTACGCAAGTTTCCTTCGTTCGGAACGACTTAGTTACGTGCCTGTAAGTGAGATTTGCCGAAAATTTTCATAACACATCAAGGAAATTGAGGAACAACGCTTCTCGGCACACAGAGCTAAGATCGCTATGTACGCAAGTTTCCTTCGTTCGGAACGACTTAGTTACGTGCCTGTAAGTGAGATTTGCCGAAAATTTTCATAACACATCAAGGAAATTGAGGAACAACGCTTCTCGGCACACAGAGCTAAGATCGCTATGTACGCAAGTTTCCTTCGTTCGGAACGACTTAGTTACGTGCCTGTAAGTGAGATTTGCCGAAAATTTTCATAACACATCAAGGAAATTGAGGAACAACGCTTCTCGGCACACAGAGCTAAGATCGCTATGTACGCAAGTTTCCTTCGTTCGGAACGACTTAGTTACGTGCCTGTAAGTGAGATTTGCCGAAAATTTTCATAACACATCAAGGAAATTGAGGAACAACGCTTCTCGGCACACAGAGCTAAGATCGCTATGTACGCAAGTTTCCTTCGTTCGGAACGACTTAGTTACGTGCCTGTAAGTGAGATTTGCCGAAAATTTTCATAACACATCAAGGAAATTGAGGAACAACGCTTCTCGGCACACAGAGCTAAGATCGCTATGTACGCAAGTTTCCTTCGTTCGGAACGACTTAGTTACGTGCCTGTAAGTGAGATTTGCCGAAAATTTTCATAACACATCAAGGAAATTGAGGAACAACGCTTCTCGGCACACAGAGCTAAGATCGCTATGTACGCAAGTTTCCTTCGTTCGGAACGACTTAGTTACGTGCCTGTAAGTGAGATTTGCCGAAAATTTTCATAACACATCAAGGAAATTGAGGAACAACGCTTCTCGGCACACAGAGCTAAGATCGCTATGTACGCAAGTTTCCTTCGTTCGGAACGACTTAGTTACGTGCCTGTAAGTGAGATTTGCCGAAAATTTTCATAACACATCAAGGAAATTGAGGAACAACGCTTCTCGGCACACAGAGCTAAGATCGCTATGTACGCAAGTTTCCTTCGTTCGGAACGACTTAGTTACGTGCCTGTAAGTGAGATTTGCCGAAAATTTTCATAACACATCAAGGAAATTGAGGAACAACGCTTCTCGGCACACAGAGCTAAGATCGCTATGTACGCAAGTTTCCTTCGTTCGGAACGACTTAGTTACGTGCCTGTAAGTGAGATTTGCCGAAAATTTTCATAACACATCAAGGAAATTGAGGAACAACGCTTCTCGGCACACAGAGCTAAGATCGCTATGTACGCAAGTTTCCTTCGTTCGGAACGACTTAGTTACGTGCCTGTAAGTGAGATTTGCCGAAAATTTTCATAACACATCAAGGAAATTGAGGAACAACGCTTCTCGGCACACAGAGCTAAGATCGCTATGTACGCAAGTTTCCTTCGTTCGGAACGACTTAGTTACGTGCCTGTAAGTGAGATTTGCCGAAAATTTTCATAACACATCAAGGAAATTGAGGAACAACGCTTCTCGGCACACAGAGCTAAGATCGCTATGTACGCAAGTTTCCTTCGTTCGGAACGACTTAGTTACGTGCCTGTAAGTGAGATTTGCCGAAAATTTTCATAACACATCAAGGAAATTGAGGAACAACGCTTCTCGGCACACAGAGCTAAGATCGCTATGTACGCAAGTTTCCTTCGTTCGGAACGACTTAGTTACGTGCCTGTAAGCGAGATTTGCCGAAAATTTTCATAACACATCAAGGAAATTGAGGAACAACGCTTCTCGGCACACAGAGCTAAGATCGCTATGTACGCAAGTTTCCTTCGTTCGGAACGACTTAGTTACGTGCCTGTAAGTGAGATTTGCCGAAAATTTTCATAACACATCAAGGAAATTGAGGAACAACGCTTCTCGGCACACAGAGCTAAGATCGCTATGTACGCAAGTTTCCTTCGTTCGGAACGACTTAGTTACGTGCCTGTAAGTGAGATTTGCCGAAAATTTTCATAACACATCAAGGAAATTGAGGAACAACGCTTCTCGGCACACAGAGCTAAGATCGCTATGTACGCAAGTTTCCTTCGTTCGGAACGACTTAGTTACGTGCCTGTAAGTGAGATTTGCCGAAAATTTTCATAACACATCAAGGAAATTGAGGAACAACGCTTCTCGGCACACAGAGCTAAGATCGCTATGTACGCAAGTTTCCTTCGTTCGGAACGACTTAGTTACGTGCCTGTAAGCGAGATTTGCCGAAAATTTTCATAACACATCAAGGAAATTGAGGAACAACGCTTCTCGGCACACAGAGCTAAGATCGCTATGTACGCAAGTTTCCTTCGTTCGGAACGACTTAGTTACGTGCCTGTAAGTGAGATTTGCCGAAAATTTTCATAACACATCAAGGAAATTGAGGAACAACGCTTCTCGGCACACAGAGCTAAGATCGCTATGTACGCAAGTTTCCTTCGTTCGGAACGACTTAGTTACGTGCCTGTAAGTGAGATTTGCCGAAAATTTTCATAACACATCAAGGAAATTGAGGAACAACGCTTCTCGGCACACAGAGCTAAGATCGCTATGTACGCAAGTTTCCTTCGTTCGGAACGACTTAGTTACGTGCCTGTAAGTGAGATTTGCCGAAAATTTTCATAACACATCAAGGAAATTGAGGAACAACGCTTCTCGGCACACAGAGCTAAGATCGCTATGTACGCAAGTTTCCTTCGTTCGGAACGACTTAGTTACGTGCCTGTAAGTGAGATTTGCCGAAAATTTTCATAACACATCAAGGAAATTGAGGAACAACGCTTCTCGGCACACAGAGCTAAGATCGCTATGTACGCAAGTTTCCTTCGTTCGGAACGACTTAGTTACGTGCCTGTAAGTGAGATTTGCCGAAAATTTTCATAACACATCAAGGAAATTGAGGAACAACGCTTCTCGGCACACAGAGCTAAGATCGCTATGTACGCAAGTTTCCTTCGTTCGGAACGACTTAGTTACGTGCCTGTAAGCGAGATTTGCCGAAAATTTTCATAACACATCAAGGAAATTGAGGAACAACGCTTCTCGGCACACAGAGCTAAGATCGCTATGTACGCAAGTTTCCTTCGTTCGGAACGACTTAGTTACGTGCCTGTAAGTGAGATTTGCCGAAAATTTTCATAACACATCAAGGAAATTGAGGAACAACGCTTCTCGGCACACAGAGCTAAGATCGCTATGTACGCAAGTTTCCTTCGTTCGGAACGACTTAGTTACGTGCCTGTAAGCGAGATTTGCCGAAAATTTTCATAACACATCAAGGAAATTGAGGAACAACGCTTCTCGGCACACAGAGCTAAGATCGCTATGTACGCAAGTTTCCTTCGTTCGGAACGACTTAGTTACGTGCCTGTAAGTGAGATTTGCCGAAAATTTTCATAACACATCAAGGAAATTGAGGAACAACGCTTCTCGGCACACAGAGCTAAGATCGCTATGTACGCAAGTTTCCTTCGTTCGGAACGACTTAGTTACGTGCCTGTAAGTGAGATTTGCCGAAAATTTTCATAACACATCAAGGAAATTGAGGAACAACGCTTCTCGGCACACAGAGCTAAGATCGCTATGTACGCAAGTTTCCTTCGTTCGGAACGACTTAGTTACGTGCCTGTAAGTGAGATTTGCCGAAAATTTTCATAACACATCAAGGAAATTGAGGAACAACGCTTCTCGGCACACAGAGCTAAGATCGCTATGTACGCAAGTTTCCTTCGTTCGGAACGACTTAGTTACGTGCCTGTAAGTGAGATTTGCCGAAAATTTTCATAACACATCAAGGAAATTGAGGAACAACGCTTCTCGGCACACAGAGCTAAGATCGCTATGTACGCAAGTTTCCTTCGTTCGGAACGACTTAGTTACGTGCCTGTAAGCGAGATTTGCCGAAAATTTTCATAACACATCAAGGAAATTGAGGAACAACGCTTCTCGGCACACAGAGCTAAGATCGCTATGTACGCAAGTTTCCTTCGTTCGGAACGACTTAGTTACGTGCCTGTAAGTGAGATTTGCCGAAAATTTTCATAACACATCAAGGAAATTGAGGAACAACGCTTCTCGGCACACAGAGCTAAGATCGCTATGTACGCAAGTTTCCTTCGTTCGGAACGACTTAGTTACGTGCCTGATTTGCCGAAAATTTTCATAACACATCAAGGAAATTGAGGAACAACGCTTCTCGGCACACAGAGCTAAGATCGCTATGTACGCAAGTTTCCTTCGTTCGGAACGACTTAGTTACGTGCCTGTAAGCGAGATTTGCCGAAAATTTTCATAACACATCAAGGAAATTGAGGAACAACGCTTCTCGGCACACAGAGCTAAGATCGCTATGTACGCAAGTTTCCTTCGTTCGGAACGACTTAGTTACGTGCCTGTAAGTGAGATTTGCCGAAAATTTTCATAACACATCAAGGAAATTGAGGAACAACGCTTCTCGGCACACAGAGCTAAGATCGCTATGTACGCAAGTTTCCTTCGTTCGGAACGACTTAGTTACGTGCCTGTAAGCGAGATTTGCCGAAAATTTTCATAACACATCAAGGAAATTGAGGAACAACGCTTCTCGGCACACAGAGCTAAGATCGCTATGTACGCAAGTTTCCTTCGTTCGGAACGACTTAGTTACGTGCCTGTAAGCGAGATTTGCCGAAAATTTTCATAACACATCAAGGAAATTGAGGAACAACGCTTCTCGGCACACAGAGCTAAGATCGCTATGTACGCAAGTTTCCTTCGTTCGGAACGACTTAGTTACGTGCCTGTAAGCGAGATTTGCCGAAAATTTTCATAACACATCAAGGAAATTGAGGAACAACGCTTCTCGGCACACAGAGCTAAGATCGCTATGTACGCAAGTTTCCTTCGTTCGGAACGACTTAGTTACGTGCCTGTAAGTGAGATTTGCCGAAAATTTTCATAACACATCAAGGAAATTGAGGAACAACGCTTCTCGGCACACAGAGCTAAGATCGCTATGTACGCAAGTTTCCTTCGTTCGGAACGACTTAGTTACGTGCCTGTAAGTGAGATTTGCCGAAAATTTTCATAACACATCAAGGAAATTGAGGAACAACGCTTCTCGGCACACAGAGCTAAGATCGCTATGTACGCAAGTTTCCTTCGTTCGGAACGACTTAGTTACGTGCCTGTAAGTGAGATTTGCCGAAAATTTTCATAACACATCAAGGAAATTGAGGAACAACGCTTCTCGGCACACAGAGCTAAGATCGCTATGTACGCAAGTTTCCTTCGTTCGGAACGACTTAGTTACGTGCCTGTAAGCGAGATTTGCCGAAAATTTTCATAACACATCAAGGAAATTGAGGAACAACGCTTCTCGGCACACAGAGCTAAGATCGCTATGTACGCAAGTTTCCTTCGTTCGGAACGACTTAGTTACGTGCCTGTAAGTGAGATTTGCCGAAAATTTTCATAACACATCAAGGAAATTGAGGAACAACGCTTCTCGGCACACAGAGCTAAGATCGCTATGTACGCAAGTTTCCTTCGTTCGGAACGACTTAGTTACGTGCCTGTAAGCGAGATTTGCCGAAAATTTTCATAACACATCAAGGAAATTGAGGAACAACGCTTCTCGGCACACAGAGCTAAGATCGCTATGTACGCAAGTTTCCTTCGTTCGGAACGACTTAGTTACGTGCCTGTAAGCGAGATTTGCCGAAAATTTTCATAACACATCAAGGAAATTGAGGAACAACGCTTCTCGGCACACAGAGCTAAGATCGCTATGTACGCAAGTTTCCTTCGTTCGGAACGACTTAGTTACGTGCCTGTAAGCGAGATTTGCCGAAAATTTTCATAACACATCAAGGAAATTGAGGAACAACGCTTCTCGGCACACAGAGCTAAGATCGCTATGTACGCAAGTTTCCTTCGTTCGGAACGACTTAGTTACGTGCCTGTAAGTGAGATTTGCCGAAAATTTTCATAACACATCAAGGAAATTGAGGAACAACGCTTCTCGGCACACAGAGCTAAGATCGCTATGTACGCAAGTTTCCTTCGTTCGGAACGACTTAGTTACGTGCCTGTAAGTGAGATTTGCCGAAAATTTTCATAACACATCAAGGAAATTGAGGAACAACGCTTCTCGGCACACAGAGCTAAGATCGCTATGTACGCAAGTTTCCTTCGTTCGGAACGACTTAGTTACGTGCCTGTAAGTGAGATTTGCCGAAAATTTTCATAACACATCAAGGAAATTGAGGAACAACGCTTCTCGGCACACAGAGCTAAGATCGCTATGTACGCAAGTTTCCTTCGTTCGGAACGACTTAGTTACGTGCCTGTAAGTGAGATTTGCCGAAAATTTTCATAACACATCAAGGAAATTGAGGAACAACGCTTCTCGGCACACAGAGCTAAGATCGCTATGTACGCAAGTTTCCTTCGTTCGGAACGACTTAGTTACGTGCCTGTAAGTGAGATTTGCCGAAAATTTTCATAACACATCAAGGAAATTGAGGAACAACGCTTCTCGGCACACAGAGCTAAGATCGCTATGTACGCAAGTTTCCTTCGTTCGGAACGACTTAGTTACGTGCCTGTAAGCGAGATTTGCCGAAAATTTTCATAACACATCAAGGAAATTGAGGAACAACGCTTCTCGGCACACAGAGCTAAGATCGCTATGTACGCAAGTTTCCTTCGTTCGGAACGACTTAGTTACGTGCCTGTAAGTGAGATTTGCCGAAAATTTTCATAACACATCAAGGAAATTGAGGAACAACGCTTCTCGGCACACAGAGCTAAGATCGCTATGTACGCAAGTTTCCTTCGTTCGGAACGACTTAGTTACGTGCCTGTAAGTGAGATTTGCCGAAAATTTTCATAACACATCAAGGAAATTGAGGAACAACGCTTCTCGGCACACAGAGCTAAGATCGCTATGTACGCAAGTTTCCTTCGTTCGGAACGACTTAGTTACGTGCCTGTAAGCGAGATTTGCCGAAAATTTTCATAACACATCAAGGAAATTGAGGAACAACGCTTCTCGGCACACAGAGCTAAGATCGCTATGTACGCAAGTTTCCTTCGTTCGGAACGACTTAGTTACGTGCCTGTAAGTGAGATTTGCCGAAAATTTTCATAACACATCAAGGAAATTGAGGAACAACGCTTCTCGGCACACAGAGCTAAGATCGCTATGTACGCAAGTTTCCTTCGTTCGGAACGACTTAGTTACGTGCCTGTAAGTGAGATTTGCCGAAAATTTTCATAACACATCAAGGAAATTGAGGAACAACGCTTCTCGGCACACAGAGCTAAGATCGCTATGTACGCAAGTTTCCTTCGTTCGGAACGACTTAGTTACGTGCCTGTAAGTGAGATTTGCCGAAAATTTTCATAACACATCAAGGAAATTGAGGAACAACGCTTCTCGGCACACAGAGCTAAGATCGCTATGTACGCAAGTTTCCTTCGTTCGGAACGACTTAGTTACGTGCCTGTAAGTGAGATTTGCCGAAAATTTTCATAACACATCAAGGAAATTGAGGAACAACGCTTCTCGGCACACAGAGCTAAGATCGCTATGTACGCAAGTTTCCTTCGTTCGGAACGACTTAGTTACGTGCCTGTAAGCGAGATTTGCCGAAAATTTTCATAACACATCAAGGAAATTGAGGAACAACGCTTCTCGGCACACAGAGCTAAGATCGCTATGTACGCAAGTTTCCTTCGTTCGGAACGACTTAGTTACGTGCCTGTAAGCGAGATTTGCCGAAAATTTTCATAACACATCAAGGAAATTGAGGAACAACGCTTCTCGGCACACAGAGCTAAGATCGCTATGTACGCAAGTTTCCTTCGTTCGGAACGACTTAGTTACGTGCCTGTAAGTGAGATTTGCCGAAAATTTTCATAACACATCAAGGAAATTGAGGAACAACGCTTCTCGGCACACAGAGCTAAGATCGCTATGTACGCAAGTTTCCTTCGTTCGGAACGACTTAGTTACGTGCCTGTAAGTGAGATTTGCCGAAAATTTTCATAACACATCAAGGAAATTGAGGAACAACGCTTCTCGGCACACAGAGCTAAGATCGCTATGTACGCAAGTTTCCTTCGTTCGGAACGACTTAGTTACGTGCCTGTAAGTGAGATTTGCCGAAAATTTTCATAACACATCAAGGAAATTGAGGAACAACGCTTCTCGGCACACAGAGCTAAGATCGCTATGTACGCAAGTTTCCTTCGTTCGGAACGACTTAGTTACGTGCCTGTAAGTGAGATTTGCCGAAAATTTTCATAACACATCAAGGAAATTGAGGAACAACGCTTCTCGGCACACAGAGCTAAGATCGCTATGTACGCAAGTTTCCTTCGTTCGGAACGACTTAGTTACGTGCCTGTAAGCGAGATTTGCCGAAAATTTTCATAACACATCAAGGAAATTGAGGAACAACGCTTCTCGGCACACAGAGCTAAGATCGCTATGTACGCAAGTTTCCTTCGTTCGGAACGACTTAGTTACGTGCCTGTAAGTGAGATTTGCCGAAAATTTTCATAACACATCAAGGAAATTGAGGAACAACGCTTCTCGGCACACAGAGCTAAGATCGCTATGTACGCAAGTTTCCTTCGTTCGGAACGACTTAGTTACGTGCCTGTAAGTGAGATTTGCCGAAAATTTTCATAACACATCAAGGAAATTGAGGAACAACGCTTCTCGGCACACAGAGCTAAGATCGCTATGTACGCAAGTTTCCTTCGTTCGGAACGACTTAGTTACGTGCCTGTAAGTGAGATTTGCCGAAAATTTTCATAACACATCAAGGAAATTGAGGAACAACGCTTCTCGGCACACAGAGCTAAGATCGCTATGTACGCAAGTTTCCTTCGTTCGGAACGACTTAGTTACGTGCCTGTAAGCGAGATTTGCCGAAAATTTTCATAACACATCAAGGAAATTGAGGAACAACGCTTCTCGGCACACAGAGCTAAGATCGCTATGTACGCAAGTTTCCTTCGTTCGGAACGACTTAGTTACGTGCCTGTAAGTGAGATTTGCCGAAAATTTTCATAACACATCAAGGAAATTGAGGAACAACGCTTCTCGGCACACAGAGCTAAGATCGCTATGTACGCAAGTTTCCTTCGTTCGGAACGACTTAGTTACGTGCCTGTAAGCGAGATTTGCCGAAAATTTTCATAACACATCAAGGAAATTGAGGAACAACGCTTCTCGGCACACAGAGCTAAGATCGCTATGTACGCAAGTTTCCTTCGTTCGGAACGACTTAGTTACGTGCCTGTAAGTGAGATTTGCCGAAAATTTTCATAACACATCAAGGAAATTGAGGAACAACGCTTCTCGGCACACAGAGCTAAGATCGCTATGTACGCAAGTTTCCTTCGTTCGGAACGACTTAGTTACGTGCCTGTAAGCGAGATTTGCCGAAAATTTTCATAACACATCAAGGAAATTGAGGAACAACGCTTCTCGGCACACAGAGCTAAGATCGCTATGTACGCAAGTTTCCTTCGTTCGGAACGACTTAGTTACGTGCCTGTAAGTGAGATTTGCCGAAAATTTTCATAACACATCAAGGAAATTGAGGAACAACGCTTCTCGGCACACAGAGCTAAGATCGCTATGTACGCAAGTTTCCTTCGTTCGGAACGACTTAGTTACGTGCCTGTAAGTGAGATTTGCCGAAAATTTTCATAACACATCAAGGAAATTGAGGAACAACGCTTCTCGGCACACAGAGCTAAGATCGCTATGTACGCAAGTTTCCTTCGTTCGGAACGACTTAGTTACGTGCCTGTAAGCGAGATTTGCCGAAAATTTTCATAACACATCAAGGAAATTGAGGAACAACGCTTCTCGGCACACAGAGCTAAGATCGCTATGTACGCAAGTTTCCTTCGTTCGGAACGACTTAGTTACGTGCCTGTAAGTGAGATTTGCCGAAAATTTTCATAACACATCAAGGAAATTGAGGAACAACGCTTCTCGGCACACAGAGCTAAGATCGCTATGTACGCAAGTTTCCTTCGTTCGGAACGACTTAGTTACGTGCCTGTAAGTGAGATTTGCCGAAAATTTTCATAACACATCAAGGAAATTGAGGAACAACGCTTCTCGGCACACAGAGCTAAGATCGCTATGTACGCAAGTTTCCTTCGTTCGGAACGACTTAGTTACGTGCCTGTAAGTGAGATTTGCCGAAAATTTTCATAACACATCAAGGAAATTGAGGAACAACGCTTCTCGGCACACAGAGCTAAGATCGCTATGTACGCAAGTTTCCTTCGTTCGGAACGACTTAGTTACGTGCCTGTAAGCGAGATTTGCCGAAAATTTTCATAACACATCAAGGAAATTGAGGAACAACGCTTCTCGGCACACAGAGCTAAGATCGCTATGTACGCAAGTTTCCTTCGTTCGGAACGACTTAGTTACGTGCCTGTAAGTGAGATTTGCCGAAAATTTTCATAACACATCAAGGAAATTGAGGAACAACGCTTCTCGGCACACAGAGCTAAGATCGCTATGTACGCAAGTTTCCTTCGTTCGGAACGACTTAGTTACGTGCCTGTAAGTGAGATTTGCCGAAAATTTTCATAACACATCAAGGAAATTGAGGAACAACGCTTCTCGGCACACAGAGCTAAGATCGCTATGTACGCAAGTTTCCTTCGTTCGGAACGACTTAGTTACGTGCCTGTAAGCGAGATTTGCCGAAAATTTTCATAACACATCAAGGAAATTGAGGAACAACGCTTCTCGGCACACAGAGCTAAGATCGCTATGTACGCAAGTTTCCTTCGTTCGGAACGACTTAGTTACGTGCCTGTAAGCGAGATTTGCCGAAAATTTTCATAACACATCAAGGAAATTGAGGAACAACGCTTCTCGGCACACAGAGCTAAGATCGCTATGTACGCAAGTTTCCTTCGTTCGGAACGACTTAGTTACGTGCCTGTAAGCGAGATTTGCCGAAAATTTTCATAACACATCAAGGAAATTGAGGAACAACGCTTCTCGGCACACAGAGCTAAGATCGCTATGTACGCAAGTTTCCTTCGTTCGGAACGACTTAGTTACGTGCCTGTAAGCGAGATTTGCCGAAAATTTTCATAACACATCAAGGAAATTGAGGAACAACGCTTCTCGGCACACAGAGCTAAGATCGCTATGTACGCAAGTTTCCTTCGTTCGGAACGACTTAGTTACGTGCCTGTAAGTGAGATTTGCCGAAAATTTTCATAACACATCAAGGAAATTGAGGAACAACGCTTCTCGGCACACAGAGCTAAGATCGCTATGTACGCAAGTTTCCTTCGTTCGGAACGACTTAGTTACGTGCCTGTAAGCGAGATTTGCCGAAAATTTTCATAACACATCAAGGAAATTGAGGAACAACGCTTCTCGGCACACAGAGCTAAGATCGCTATGTACGCAAGTTTCCTTCGTTCGGAACGACTTAGTTACGTGCCTGTAAGCGAGATTTGCCGAAAATTTTCATAACACATCAAGGAAATTGAGGAACAACGCTTCTCGGCACACAGAGCTAAGATCGCTATGTACGCAAGTTTCCTTCGTTCGGAACGACTTAGTTACGTGCCTGTAAGCGAGATTTGCCGAAAATTTTCATAACACATCAAGGAAATTGAGGAACAACGCTTCTCGGCACACAGAGCTAAGATCGCTATGTACGCAAGTTTCCTTCGTTCGGAACGACTTAGTTACGTGCCTGTAAGCGAGATTTGCCGAAAATTTTCATAACACATCAAGGAAATTGAGGAACAACGCTTCTCGGCACACAGAGCTAAGATCGCTATGTACGCAAGTTTCCTTCGTTCGGAACGACTTAGTTACGTGCCTGTAAGCGAGATTTGCCGAAAATTTTCATAACACATCAAGGAAATTGAGGAACAACGCTTCTCGGCACACAGAGCTAAGATCGCTATGTACGCAAGTTTCCTTCGTTCGGAACGACTTAGTTACGTGCCTGTAAGTGAGATTTGCCGAAAATTTTCATAACACATCAAGGAAATTGAGGAACAACGCTTCTCGGCACACAGAGCTAAGATCGCTATGTACGCAAGTTTCCTTCGTTCGGAACGACTTAGTTACGTGCCTGTAAGTGAGATTTGCCGAAAATTTTCATAACACATCAAGGAAATTGAGGAACAACGCTTCTCGGCACACAGAGCTAAGATCGCTATGTACGCAAGTTTCCTTCGTTCGGAACGACTTAGTTACGTGCCTGTAAGCGAGATTTGCCGAAAATTTTCATAACACATCAAGGAAATTGAGGAACAACGCTTCTCGGCACACAGAGCTAAGATCGCTATGTACGCAAGTTTCCTTCGTTCGGAACGACTTAGTTACGTGCCTGTAAGCGAGATTTGCCGAAAATTTTCATAACACATCAAGGAAATTGAGGAACAACGCTTCTCGGCACACAGAGCTAAGATCGCTATGTACGCAAGTTTCCTTCGTTCGGAACGACTTAGTTACGTGCCTGTAAGCGAGATTTGCCGAAAATTTTCATAACACATCAAGGAAATTGAGGAACAACGCTTCTCGGCACACAGAGCTAAGATCGCTATGTACGCAAGTTTCCTTCGTTCGGAACGACTTAGTTACGTGCCTGTAAGCGAGATTTGCCGAAAATTTTCATAACACATCAAGGAAATTGAGGAACAACGCTTCTCGGCACACAGAGCTAAGATCGCTATGTACGCAAGTTTCCTTCGTTCGGAACGACTTAGTTACGTGCCTGTAAGTGAGATTTGCCGAAAATTTTCATAACACATCAAGGAAATTGAGGAACAACGCTTCTCGGCACACAGAGCTAAGATCGCTATGTACGCAAGTTTCCTTCGTTCGGAACGACTTAGTTACGTGCCTGTAAGCGAGATTTGCCGAAAATTTTCATAACACATCAAGGAAATTGAGGAACAACGCTTCTCGGCACACAGAGCTAAGATCGCTATGTACGCAAGTTTCCTTCGTTCGGAACGACTTAGTTACGTGCCTGTAAGTGAGATTTGCCGAAAATTTTCATAACACATCAAGGAAATTGAGGAACAACGCTTCTCGGCACACAGAGCTAAGATCGCTATGTACGCAAGTTTCCTTCGTTCGGAACGACTTAGTTACGTGCCTGTAAGTGAGATTTGCCGAAAATTTTCATAACACATCAAGGAAATTGAGGAACAACGCTTCTCGGCACACAGAGCTAAGATCGCTATGTACGCAAGTTTCCTTCGTTCGGAACGACTTAGTTACGTGCCTGTAAGCGAGATTTGCCGAAAATTTTCATAACACATCAAGGAAATTGAGGAACAACGCTTCTCGGCACACAGAGCTAAGATCGCTATGTACGCAAGTTTCCTTCGTTCGGAACGACTTAGTTACGTGCCTGTAAGTGAGATTTGCCGAAAATTTTCATAACACATCAAGGAAATTGAGGAACAACGCTTCTCGGCACACAGAGCTAAGATCGCTATGTACGCAAGTTTCCTTCGTTCGGAACGACTTAGTTACGTGCCTGTAAGCGAGATTTGCCGAAAATTTTCATAACACATCAAGGAAATTGAGGAACAACGCTTCTCGGCACACAGAGCTAAGATCGCTATGTACGCAAGTTTCCTTCGTTCGGAACGACTTAGTTACGTGCCTGTAAGCGAGATTTGCCGAAAATTTTCATAACACATCAAGGAAATTGAGGAACAACGCTTCTCGGCACACAGAGCTAAGATCGCTATGTACGCAAGTTTCCTTCGTTCGGAACGACTTAGTTACGTGCCTGTAAGCGAGATTTGCCGAAAATTTTCATAACACATCAAGGAAATTGAGGAACAACGCTTCTCGGCACACAGAGCTAAGATCGCTATGTACGCAAGTTTCCTTCGTTCGGAACGACTTAGTTACGTGCCTGTAAGTGAGATTTGCCGAAAATTTTCATAACACATCAAGGAAATTGAGGAACAACGCTTCTCGGCACACAGAGCTAAGATCGCTATGTACGCAAGTTTCCTTCGTTCGGAACGACTTAGTTACGTGCCTGTAAGTGAGATTTGCCGAAAATTTTCATAACACATCAAGGAAATTGAGGAACAACGCTTCTCGGCACACAGAGCTAAGATCGCTATGTACGCAAGTTTCCTTCGTTCGGAACGACTTAGTTACGTGCCTGTAAGCGAGATTTGCCGAAAATTTTCATAACACATCAAGGAAATTGAGGAACAACGCTTCTCGGCACACAGAGCTAAGATCGCTATGTACGCAAGTTTCCTTCGTTCGGAACGACTTAGTTACGTGCCTGTAAGCGAGATTTGCCGAAAATTTTCATAACACATCAAGGAAATTGAGGAACAACGCTTCTCGGCACACAGAGCTAAGATCGCTATGTACGCAAGTTTCCTTCGTTCGGAACGACTTAGTTACGTGCCTGTAAGTGAGATTTGCCGAAAATTTTCATAACACATCAAGGAAATTGAGGAACAACGCTTCTCGGCACACAGAGCTAAGATCGCTATGTACGCAAGTTTCCTTCGTTCGGAACGACTTAGTTACGTGCCTGTAAGCGAGATTTGCCGAAAATTTTCATAACACATCAAGGAAATTGAGGAACAACGCTTCTCGGCACACAGAGCTAAGATCGCTATGTACGCAAGTTTCCTTCGTTCGGAACGACTTAGTTACGTGCCTGTAAGCGAGATTTGCCGAAAATTTTCATAACACATCAAGGAAATTGAGGAACAACGCTTCTCGGCACACAGAGCTAAGATCGCTATGTACGCAAGTTTCCTTCGTTCGGAACGACTTAGTTACGTGCCTGTAAGTGAGATTTGCCGAAAATTTTCATAACACATCAAGGAAATTGAGGAACAACGCTTCTCGGCACACAGAGCTAAGATCGCTATGTACGCAAGTTTCCTTCGTTCGGAACGACTTAGTTACGTGCCTGTAAGTGAGATTTGCCGAAAATTTTCATAACACATCAAGGAAATTGAGGAACAACGCTTCTCGGCACACAGAGCTAAGATCGCTATGTACGCAAGTTTCCTTCGTTCGGAACGACTTAGTTACGTGCCTGTAAGTGAGATTTGCCGAAAATTTTCATAACACATCAAGGAAATTGAGGAACAACGCTTCTCGGCACACAGAGCTAAGATCGCTATGTACGCAAGTTTCCTTCGTTCGGAACGACTTAGTTACGTGCCTGTAAGCGAGATTTGCCGAAAATTTTCATAACACATCAAGGAAATTGAGGAACAACGCTTCTCGGCACACAGAGCTAAGATCGCTATGTACGCAAGTTTCCTTCGTTCGGAACGACTTAGTTACGTGCCTGTAAGCGAGATTTGCCGAAAATTTTCATAACACATCAAGGAAATTGAGGAACAACGCTTCTCGGCACACAGAGCTAAGATCGCTATGTACGCAAGTTTCCTTCGTTCGGAACGACTTAGTTACGTGCCTGTAAGCGAGATTTGCCGAAAATTTTCATAACACATCAAGGAAATTGAGGAACAACGCTTCTCGGCACACAGAGCTAAGATCGCTATGTACGCAAGTTTCCTTCGTTCGGAACGACTTAGTTACGTGCCTGTAAGCGAGATTTGCCGAAAATTTTCATAACACATCAAGGAAATTGAGGAACAACGCTTCTCGGCACACAGAGCTAAGATCGCTATGTACGCAAGTTTCCTTCGTTCGGAACGACTTAGTTACGTGCCTGTAAGTGAGATTTGCCGAAAATTTTCATAACACATCAAGGAAATTGAGGAACAACGCTTCTCGGCACACAGAGCTAAGATCGCTATGTACGCAAGTTTCCTTCGTTCGGAACGACTTAGTTACGTGCCTGTAAGTGAGATTTGCCGAAAATTTTCATAACACATCAAGGAAATTGAGGAACAACGCTTCTCGGCACACAGAGCTAAGATCGCTATGTACGCAAGTTTCCTTCGTTCGGAACGACTTAGTTACGTGCCTGTAAGCGAGATTTGCCGAAAATTTTCATAACACATCAAGGAAATTGAGGAACAACGCTTCTCGGCACACAGAGCTAAGATCGCTATGTACGCAAGTTTCCTTCGTTCGGAACGACTTAGTTACGTGCCTGTAAGCGAGATTTGCCGAAAATTTTCATAACACATCAAGGAAATTGAGGAACAACGCTTCTCGGCACACAGAGCTAAGATCGCTATGTACGCAAGTTTCCTTCGTTCGGAACGACTTAGTTACGTGCCTGTAAGCGAGATTTGCCGAAAATTTTCATAACACATCAAGGAAATTGAGGAACAACGCTTCTCGGCACACAGAGCTAAGATCGCTATGTACGCAAGTTTCCTTCGTTCGGAACGACTTAGTTACGTGCCTGTAAGCGAGATTTGCCGAAAATTTTCATAACACATCAAGGAAATTGAGGAACAACGCTTCTCGGCACACAGAGCTAAGATCGCTATGTACGCAAGTTTCCTTCGTTCGGAACGACTTAGTTACGTGCCTGTAAGCGAGATTTGCCGAAAATTTTCATAACACATCAAGGAAATTGAGGAACAACGCTTCTCGGCACACAGAGCTAAGATCGCTATGTACGCAAGTTTCCTTCGTTCGGAACGACTTAGTTACGTGCCTGTAAGTGAGATTTGCCGAAAATTTTCATAACACATCAAGGAAATTGAGGAACAACGCTTCTCGGCACACAGAGCTAAGATCGCTATGTACGCAAGTTTCCTTCGTTCGGAACGACTTAGTTACGTGCCTGTAAGTGAGATTTGCCGAAAATTTTCATAACACATCAAGGAAATTGAGGAACAACGCTTCTCGGCACACAGAGCTAAGATCGCTATGTACGCAAGTTTCCTTCGTTCGGAACGACTTAGTTACGTGCCTGTAAGCGAGATTTGCCGAAAATTTTCATAACACATCAAGGAAATTGAGGAACAACGCTTCTCGGCACACAGAGCTAAGATCGCTATGTACGCAAGTTTCCTTCGTTCGGAACGACTTAGTTACGTGCCTGTAAGTGAGATTTGCCGAAAATTTTCATAACACATCAAGGAAATTGAGGAACAACGCTTCTCGGCACACAGAGCTAAGATCGCTATGTACGCAAGTTTCCTTCGTTCGGAACGACTTAGTTACGTGCCTGTAAGTGAGATTTGCCGAAAATTTTCATAACACATCAAGGAAATTGAGGAACAACGCTTCTCGGCACACAGAGCTAAGATCGCTATGTACGCAAGTTTCCTTCGTTCGGAACGACTTAGTTACGTGCCTGTAAGCGAGATTTGCCGAAAATTTTCATAACACATCAAGGAAATTGAGGAACAACGCTTCTCGGCACACAGAGCTAAGATCGCTATGTACGCAAGTTTCCTTCGTTCGGAACGACTTAGTTACGTGCCTGTAAGCGAGATTTGCCGAAAATTTTCATAACACATCAAGGAAATTGAGGAACAACGCTTCTCGGCACACAGAGCTAAGATCGCTATGTACGCAAGTTTCCTTCGTTCGGAACGACTTAGTTACGTGCCTGTAAGTGAGATTTGCCGAAAATTTTCATAACACATCAAGGAAATTGAGGAACAACGCTTCTCGGCACACAGAGCTAAGATCGCTATGTACGCAAGTTTCCTTCGTTCGGAACGACTTAGTTACGTGCCTGTAAGCGAGATTTGCCGAAAATTTTCATAACACATCAAGGAAATTGAGGAACAACGCTTCTCGGCACACAGAGCTAAGATCGCTATGTACGCAAGTTTCCTTCGTTCGGAACGACTTAGTTACGTGCCTGTAAGTGAGATTTGCCGAAAATTTTCATAACACATCAAGGAAATTGAGGAACAACGCTTCTCGGCACACAGAGCTAAGATCGCTATGTACGCAAGTTTCCTTCGTTCGGAACGACTTAGTTACGTGCCTGTAAGTGAGATTTGCCGAAAATTTTCATAACACATCAAGGAAATTGAGGAACAACGCTTCTCGGCACACAGAGCTAAGATCGCTATGTACGCAAGTTTCCTTCGTTCGGAACGACTTAGTTACGTGCCTGTAAGCGAGATTTGCCGAAAATTTTCATAACACATCAAGGAAATTGAGGAACAACGCTTCTCGGCACACAGAGCTAAGATCGCTATGTACGCAAGTTTCCTTCGTTCGGAACGACTTAGTTACGTGCCTGTAAGTGAGATTTGCCGAAAATTTTCATAACACATCAAGGAAATTGAGGAACAACGCTTCTCGGCACACAGAGCTAAGATCGCTATGTACGCAAGTTTCCTTCGTTCGGAACGACTTAGTTACGTGCCTGTAAGCGAGATTTGCCGAAAATTTTCATAACACATCAAGGAAATTGAGGAACAACGCTTCTCGGCACACAGAGCTAAGATCGCTATGTACGCAAGTTTCCTTCGTTCGGAACGACTTAGTTACGTGCCTGTAAGTGAGATTTGCCGAAAATTTTCATAACACATCAAGGAAATTGAGGAACAACGCTTCTCGGCACACAGAGCTAAGATCGCTATGTACGCAAGTTTCCTTCGTTCGGAACGACTTAGTTACGTGCCTGTAAGTGAGATTTGCCGAAAATTTTCATAACACATCAAGGAAATTGAGGAACAACGCTTCTCGGCACACAGAGCTAAGATCGCTATGTACGCAAGTTTCCTTCGTTCGGAACGACTTAGTTACGTGCCTGTAAGCGAGATTTGCCGAAAATTTTCATAACACATCAAGGAAATTGAGGAACAACGCTTCTCGGCACACAGAGCTAAGATCGCTATGTACGCAAGTTTCCTTCGTTCGGAACGACTTAGTTACGTGCCTGTAAGCGAGATTTGCCGAAAATTTTCATAACACATCAAGGAAATTGAGGAACAACGCTTCTCGGCACACAGAGCTAAGATCGCTATGTACGCAAGTTTCCTTCGTTCGGAACGACTTAGTTACGTGCCTGTAAGTGAGATTTGCCGAAAATTTTCATAACACATCAAGGAAATTGAGGAACAACGCTTCTCGGCACACAGAGCTAAGATCGCTATGTACGCAAGTTTCCTTCGTTCGGAACGACTTAGTTACGTGCCTGTAAGCGAGATTTGCCGAAAATTTTCATAACACATCAAGGAAATTGAGGAACAACGCTTCTCGGCACACAGAGCTAAGATCGCTATGTACGCAAGTTTCCTTCGTTCGGAACGACTTAGTTACGTGCCTGTAAGCGAGATTTGCCGAAAATTTTCATAACACATCAAGGAAATTGAGGAACAACGCTTCTCGGCACACAGAGCTAAGATCGCTATGTACGCAAGTTTCCTTCGTTCGGAACGACTTAGTTACGTGCCTGTAAGTGAGATTTGCCGAAAATTTTCATAACACATCAAGGAAATTGAGGAACAACGCTTCTCGGCTCACAGAGCTAAGATCGCTATGTACGCAAGTTTCCTTCGTTCGGAACGACTTAGTTACGTGCCTGTAAGCGAGATTTGCCGAAAATTTTCATAACACATCAAGGAAATTGAGGAACAACGCTTCTCGGCACACAGAGCTAAGATCGCTATGTACGCAAGTTTCCTTCGTTCGGAACGACTTAGTTACGTGCCTGTAAGTGAGATTTGCCGAAAATTTTCATAACACATCAAGGAAATTGAGGAACAACGCTTCTCGGCACACAGAGCTAAGATCGCTATGTACGCAAGTTTCCTTCGTTCGGAACGACTTAGTTACGTGCCTGTAAGCGAGATTTGCCGAAAATTTTCATAACACATCAAGGAAATTGAGGAACAACGCTTCTCGGCACACAGAGCTAAGATCGCTATGTACGCAAGTTTCCTTCGTTCGGAACGACTTAGTTACGTGCCTGTAAGCGAGATTTGCCGAAAATTTTCATAACACATCAAGGAAATTGAGGAACAACGCTTCTCGGCACACAGAGCTAAGATCGCTATGTACGCAAGTTTCCTTCGTTCGGAACGACTTAGTTACGTGCCTGTAAGTGAGATTTGCCGAAAATTTTCATAACACATCAAGGAAATTGAGGAACAACGCTTCTCGGCACACAGAGCTAAGATCGCTATGTACGCAAGTTTCCTTCGTTCGGAACGACTTAGTTACGTGCCTGTAAGCGAGATTTGCCGAAAATTTTCATAACACATCAAGGAAATTGAGGAACAACGCTTCTCGGCACACAGAGCTAAGATCGCTATGTACGCAAGTTTCCTTCGTTCGGAACGACTTAGTTACGTGCCTGTAAGTGAGATTTGCCGAAAATTTTCATAACACATCAAGGAAATTGAGGAACAACGCTTCTCGGCACACAGAGCTAAGATCGCTATGTACGCAAGTTTCCTTCGTTCGGAACGACTTAGTTACGTGCCTGTAAGCGAGATTTGCCGAAAATTTTCATAACACATCAAGGAAATTGAGGAACAACGCTTCTCGGCACACAGAGCTAAGATCGCTATGTACGCAAGTTTCCTTCGTTCGGAACGACTTAGTTACGTGCCTGTAAGCGAGATTTGCCGAAAATTTTCATAACACATCAAGGAAATTGAGGAACAACGCTTCTCGGCACACAGAGCTAAGATCGCTATGTACGCAAGTTTCCTTCGTTCGGAACGACTTAGTTACGTGCCTGTAAGCGAGATTTGCCGAAAATTTTCATAACACATCAAGGAAATTGAGGAACAACGCTTCTCGGCACACAGAGCTAAGATCGCTATGTACGCAAGTTTCCTTCGTTCGGAACGACTTAGTTACGTGCCTGTAAGCGAGATTTGCCGAAAATTTTCATAACACATCAAGGAAATTGAGGAACAACGCTTCTCGGCACACAGAGCTAAGATCGCTATGTACGCAAGTTTCCTTCGTTCGGAACGACTTAGTTACGTGCCTGTAAGCGAGATTTGCCGAAAATTTTCATAACACATCAAGGAAATTGAGGAACAACGCTTCTCGGCACACAGAGCTAAGATCGCTATGTACGCAAGTTTCCTTCGTTCGGAACGACTTAGTTACGTGCCTGTAAGCGAGATTTGCCGAAAATTTTCATAACACATCAAGGAAATTGAGGAACAACGCTTCTCGGCACACAGAGCTAAGATCGCTATGTACGCAAGTTTCCTTCGTTCGGAACGACTTAGTTACGTGCCTGTAAGTGAGATTTGCCGAAAATTTTCATAACACATCAAGGAAATTGAGGAACAACGCTTCTCGGCACACAGAGCTAAGATCGCTATGTACGCAAGTTTCCTTCGTTCGGAACGACTTAGTTACGTGCCTGTAAGCGAGATTTGCCGAAAATTTTCATAACACATCAAGGAAATTGAGGAACAACGCTTCTCGGCACACAGAGCTAAGATCGCTATGTACGCAAGTTTCCTTCGTTCGGAACGACTTAGTTACGTGCCTGTAAGCGAGATTTGCCGAAAATTTTCATAACACATCAAGGAAATTGAGGAACAACGCTTCTCGGCACACAGAGCTAAGATCGCTATGTACGCAAGTTTCCTTCGTTCGGAACGACTTAGTTACGTGCCTGTAAGTGAGATTTGCCGAAAATTTTCATAACACATCAAGGAAATTGAGGAACAACGCTTCTCGGCACACAGAGCTAAGATCGCTATGTACGCAAGTTTCCTTCGTTCGGAACGACTTAGTTACGTGCCTGTAAGCGAGATTTGCCGAAAATTTTCATAACACATCAAGGAAATTGAGGAACAACGCTTCTCGGCACACAGAGCTAAGATCGCTATGTACGCAAGTTTCCTTCGTTCGGAACGACTTAGTTACGTGCCTGTAAGCGAGATTTGC
This sequence comes from Formica aserva, assembly GCA_037039905.1. Classification (NCBI taxonomy): domain Eukaryota; kingdom Metazoa; phylum Arthropoda; class Insecta; order Hymenoptera; family Formicidae; genus Formica; species Formica aserva. The sequence continues at coordinate 867 of JAXRKO010000739.1, read as the reverse complement.
CGAAAATTTTCATAACACATCAAGGAAATTGAGGAACAACGCTTCTCGGCACACAGAGCTAAGATCGCTATGTACGCAAGTTTCCTTCGTTCGGAACGACTTAGTTACGTGCCTGTAAGTGAGATTTGCCGAAAATTTTCATAACACATCAAGGAAATTGAGGAACAACGCTTCTCGGCACACAGAGCTAAGATCGCTATGTACGCAAGTTTCCTTCGTTCGGAACGACTTAGTTACGTGCCTGTAAGCGAGATTTGCCGAAAATTTTCATAACACATCAAGGAAATTGAGGAACAACGCTTCTCGGCACACAGAGCTAAGATCGCTATGTACGCAAGTTTCCTTCGTTCGGAACGACTTAGTTACGTGCCTGTAAGCGAGATTTGCCGAAAATTTTCATAACACATCAAGGAAATTGAGGAACAACGCTTCTCGGCACACAGAGCTAAGATCGCTATGTACGCAAGTTTCCTTCGTTCGGAACGACTTAGTTACGTGCCTGTAAGCGAGATTTGCCGAAAATTTTCATAACACATCAAGGAAATTGAGGAACAACGCTTCTCGGCTCACAGAGCTAAGATCGCTATGTACGCAAGTTTCCTTCGTTCGGAACGACTTAGTTACGTGCCTGTAAGCGAGATTTGCCGAAAATTTTCATAACACATCAAGGAAATTGAGGAACAACGCTTCTCGGCACACAGAGCTAAGATCGCTATGTACGCAAGTTTCCTTCGTTCGGAACGACTTAGTTACGTGCCTGTAAGCGAGATTTGCCGAAAATTTTCATAACACATCAAGGAAATTGAGGAACAACGCTTCTCGGCTCACAGAGCTAAGATCGCTATGTACGCAAGTTTCCTTCGTTCG